>OX463229.1:83990776-84236463 GCA_949820135.1 Sylvilagus floridanus | reverse complement strand
GTATCCTTAAGAACACACTGTAGGCCGGCGCCGTGGTCCAACAGGCTAATCCTCCACCTTGCGGCGCCGGCACCCCGGGTTCTAAGTCCCGGTTGGGGCACCGGATTCTGTCCCGGTTGCCCCTCTTCCAGGCCAGCTCTCTGCTGTGGCCCGGGAGTGCAGTGGAGGATGGCCCAAGTGCTTGGGCCCTGCAGCCCATGGGAGACCAGGAGAAGCACCTGGCACCTGGCTCCTGCCATCGGATGAGTGCGGTGCGCCGGCCTCAGCGTGCCGGCCGCGGCGGCCATTGGAGGGTGAACCAACAGCAAAGGAAGACTTTTCTCTCTGTCTCTCTCTCTCACTGTCCACTCTGCCTGTCAAAAAAAATAAAAAAATAAAAAAAAGAAAAAAGAACACACTGTATACATGACTGCCATCATTCATGTGATGACCTGTGATTGTGACCAAAACATGATAATGCAATAATATTAATAACCATGACAACGATAATAATAAAAGGTAAGAAAGAATCCAGAGCACTTCTCCATAGCCACTCACACATTATTTTTGAAAACAGACAAGCAAGGCCAAGACAGGTGATACTACTTCGCCCAAGGTAGCAAAACTGATTAATGGCAGAGCTGGTCTCCAAACCACATGGTGCTGGAACCAGGCCCTACTGCTCATTGCCCACCCTTGGCTTACCAAGCCTGTGCTAAAATAAAGTTTGATGGTGTGAGAGTTTGTTTGCTCTTGCAGATAACTCAATAGAACTCTGCTAGTGAAGGAGTTGGAGACATCATCAGTGACGTGAGATCAGGGCTGGAGATAACACCCCGGTGGGATGTTGATATGTCTGACAGTACTTGGGACCTCTTAGGCTGGTTTACTGTTCTCCCCAGAACCCCAAGTCAACAGAGGCTATATGCTGGGGACCCAAGTCCTTACTTCTGTGATGAACCACCTGGGACTCTCCAGTAAGTAGCAATCACATCTCCAGGCCTGCCATGAGCCAAGAAGAGTCAGGCCACTCTCTATATCATTTTATCCTCACGTCACCCATGAGGAAACCGAGGCTCCGAAGGCCAAGGAACTTGCGGGTAATGCTATGGAGTGGCAAAGATGAAAGTCTTTTGCAAAGCTCAGTCAAGTACCTTTTTCAAAGGGACATTTATTCTAATTCATCTGGCAAGCCTCAGGATGGAGTCACTTTCTCATTCACTGCTCACACATCTGGGGCACTTCTCAGGCACCTGGAGCACCGCTGGGGTGCTTTTAATAATGGATAGCTAAATGAGGAAGAGGCTCACTCAGGAAATTAAGAGGCGAACTTAGAAAACTAAGTAGGGGCTATGAAGGCGATGACCATAACCTATTAAATGCCGGTCACATTATGTTTTCATTTCTCGTCTCTCCCCTGTGGTTTTTAACAAAGTATCCCCAACAACAGGCAAATTACATTCAGCAGTGCAATCACCTGCAGAAAATCTGATTAGTTGGGACCACAGTATATTTCATCTCAAAACAGAAAATGAGCCACAAACTATGTCAAACCCAAAACAGAGAGTGCTGACTTCCTGCTAGGTCACAGAAGTGGTCTGTCTTGACTTCAAGAAACAATGCTCTGAGCTCAAAGCCAGAGCTGCATCACTGAAGATGCTGCCAGTGAGCCCCTGTCCTGCATGTTCTTCCTCCTGCATTCAGGAGTGTTGCTATTTCCAGTTGTCTGGTCTACCAAAAATCACATGTCCGCCTCCTCCCAGCCCAGGTTGCTCACTGCACCCCCTCTGAAGGAGCCTGCTTCAGGACACCGAGCAGGCCATGAGCCCGAGCAGCTACAAGGTGATCTAAAACCAAGAGACCAACAGATCAGGAACTAGTCCCTTCCAAAGAAACGGAACAATATTTTCCCTCATTCCTCCTGGGACGTCCATTCCAACCAGAAGTCATGGGAACGGTGTTGAATTCCTGCAGGATCTGTCAAAAGAAACTAAAAACACAGACCAGCACAATAGCGCAGTAGGGTTAAAGCCCTGTCCTGCAGCGCCAGCATCCCATATGGATGCATGTTGGAGTCCTGGCCAATCCACTTCCGATCCAGTATCCCTGCTGATGCGCCTGGGAAAGCAGCAGAGGATGGCCCAAGTCTTTAGGCCCCTACACCCATGTGGGAGACACCGAGGATGCTTCTGGCTCCTGCCTTTGGATCTTTCTAGTTCAGGCCATCAAGACCATTTGGGGAGTAAACCAGAGGATTAAAGACCTCTCTTTCACATGCCCCGCCCCATAACTCTTTCAAATATATAAAATAATTTTAAAAAAAAAGAAACTAAAAGCAAATTTATTTCCCACGATGAGAACAAGTTTTCTTTTCACACACTTGCAAATAACGAGACTTTTTTCACAGAAGCATCACCTGCTAATTTGCCCTGGACTGAGAGGTCTGGAAAGCAGCAACCTATTCAAACCAGAAGTGAATATTTAGAGAAGTGGTTCAAGAAGCACCAATGCAGACTGGAAGTCCGAACAAAACTTCCCCACCTTGGAGGTGGGAAAAATTCAGTGCATAGCTGGTGATGGTTCAGGATTGATTCTGAGGCCTAAAAGTCAAACAGTGGTCAGCTGCGATCCCTCGTAATTTGTTAGCGAACTGGGATGACATCCATGCACTGGGTAAATACAACACATAGCCTCCAAAATGGCATTCTCATTTTCTTTCAACACTGCTTTGGCATTCTTCTATGCAGTTAAGTTTAAAGATCATCCACTGTGGGGAAAAAGGGACACTAACCCACTGTTGGTGGAAATCCAAACTGGTAAAGCCACTATGGAAGTCAGTCTGGAGATTCCTCAGAAAACTGAATATAATCCTACTATACAACCCAGCCATCCCACTCCTTGGAATTTACCCAAAGGAAATTAAATTGGCAAACAAAAAGCTGTCTGCACCTTAATGTTTATTGCAGCTCAATTCACAATAGGTAAGACCTGGAATCAACCTAAATGCCCATCAACAGTAGACTGGATGAAGAAATTATGGGATATGTACTCTATAGAATACTATACAGCAGTCAAAAACAATGAAATCTGGCCATTTGCAACAAAATGGGGGAATCTGGAAAACATCATACTGAGTGAAATAAGCCAGTCCCAAAGGGACAAATATCATATGTTCTCCCTGATTGGTGACAACTAACCGAGAACCAAAAAGGAAACCTATTGAAGTGAAATGTACACTATGAGAAATAGAGACTTGATCAGTCCTTGTCCTAACTGTTGATGAACAACTTAATACTTTATCCTTTTTAGTATTTTTTGTTCTACTTAATACTATTGGTTGAACTCTTTAATTAACACACAATTATTCTTAGGCATGAAAAATTAAACTGAAAATTGATCCCTGTTAAATATAAGAGTGGGAATAAGAGAGGGAGGAGATGTACAATTTGGGACATGCTCAATTGGACTTGCCCCTAATGGTAGAGCTGGAAACGTGCCAGGGGATTCCAATTCAATCCCATCAAGGTGGCATGTACCAATGCCATCTCACTAGCCAAGGTGATCAATTTCAGTTCACAATTGATCATAATGGTAGGATTAAGAGTCAAAGGGATCACATAAACAAGACTAGTGTCTGCAAATACTAACTGATAGAATTAAAAAGAAAGAGAACAATCCAACATGGGAAGCAGGATACACAACAGACTCATTGAATGGCAGATGTCCTAAACAGCACTCTGGCCTCAGAACCGGCCCTTAAGGCATTCAGATCTGGCTGAAGAGCCCATTGAGAGTATTTTAGGCAATGAAAGCCAAGATACTCTGGCAAAATAAATAAATAAATAAAGACCTAAATAAAAGATCTCTGCGAGTGAGATCCCAGTGGAAAGAACGGGCTGTCAAAGAAGGAGGTACCTTTCTCTGAAGGGAGGAGTGAACTTCCACTTTGACTATGACCTTGTCTAAATAAGATTACAGTCAGCAAACTCAAAAGGCTTCCATAGCCTTGGCAACTCCTGATGAGAGCCTAGGGAGATTACTGATGCCATAAACAAGAGTGTCAATTTGTTAAGTCAACAACAGGAGTCACTGTGCACTTACTCCTCATGTAGGATTTCTGTCCTTAATGCATTGTACAATGTGAATTAATGCTATAACTAGTACTCAAACAGTACTTTACACTTTGTTTTTCTGTGTGGTTGCAAACTGTTGAAATATTTACTTAATATATACTACATTGATCTCCTGTATATAAAGAGAATTGAAAGTGAATCTTGATGTGAATGGAATGGGAGAGGGAGCGGGAGATGGTAGGGTTGTGGGTGGAAGTTTTGTGATGAAAAAGCCACTGTAATCCAAAAGCTGTACTTTGGAAATTTATATTTTTAAATAAAAGTTTTAAAAAAAGATCATCCACTGTACAGGAATGAAAATGGATTATGTGTTGATGAATAGAAAGCTGGAGAAGAAAGGAGAGAATGATCCTGAGCAAGAATAAATGTCAGAGGCACAGAGGATGGAGTATGGATCATTTTTCTCTCTCCAGTGGAAACTGATCAAGAGAAAAGAGTTTAACTGGTGAGAGGAATGTTTAATTTAGACATTTTGAAGATCCCTATTTCAGTAAACACAAAATGCTGTAGATGCCCCACAAGTATGAATTTCACCACCTCAAACTTGGTGTGCAGGAAATATGACTTGACTTATTGCCTTAATTGCCAGATCTCTGATCTGAACTCAGCCTGCTTCACAATTCATATCATTTCTTCCTTTTTAAAATTTTTTTTCCACTGCAGTGATTTCTTGGTCAGTTCATGCCTAGAGGGTTGGAAACCCTCTGTTTCAATCATCCTTGTAGGTTTTGCTATCCCTCCTGCCACCCAAAAGTTTGCAGAGGTGAGAGCAGGTGAAACCGCTGCCTACTCTGCCCTTTGGTTCAGATCGGCCTCTCCTCTCCGGCAACTTCTGGCTTGGTCTTCAGCCTGCTGGCTTTTCTCCCAGATGTCCCACAGTCCCCCACTGAGCTCTCTAGCCACATACTTTCTGGATGTTCCCTGATTCAGAAAACTGAGCTGAAACCCGGAGCTGGACCTTGGCTATCCCCTAAACATTTCTGAAATCATGATTTTTATTTCAAGCAGTTTCCTCTACATCTAATTTTCATTTAAATCTTATCTATTCCTCAAAGACCCAAATATTTTCCACTGATCCTGTCAACCAAGAGGGACTGCCTGTGAATTCACAGTCTGTCCCTCCCCTACAGCCTTTGTCACTTTCTGCTGTGCAAACACACAGCCCCCATGGACTTCAACAGGCGGAGTTCTTGTCGACTGCTGGCATCCATGTGATTGTACATGTCCATTCTGATTACCTCTGTCCTTTGTCCCTCTGGTGGTTGTACGTTTTTCATGCCACCTATCTTCTGTGTAGGTTATAGGAAGTTGTATTCATGGCTTCCTTTCCTGCTGCAGGTTCTTTGGAGAAAGATAAACTGTTTAATTTGGTAGCTCACTCAGTGCTTTGTACATAGTAGGAAATGAAAAAAATTTATCAAGGCCAGGCATTTGGTGTAGTCTTTAAGATACTGGTTGGATGGCCTCATCCCATATTGGTGTGCCTGGGTTCAGTGTCAGTTCCACTCTCAAATCTAGCTTCCCAACTATATACATCCTAAGAGGCAGCAAGTGTTAGTTCATGTGGTTGGGTCCCTGCCACCCACATGGGAGACCTGGATTGAGTCCCCAACTTCCAGGCATTTCGGTAAGAGAGATAGGGTCTCTCCCCCTGCCCCATCTCCTTCTAACTCTCCCTCTCCTTCTCTCCCCCCCCAACTCGCGTTCTTTCTCTCCCCAGTCTCCCTCCCTCCCTAACTCTATCTCTCCCCCTCCCTCTCGAACAGAATAAATACAAGTTTTAATGTATTAAATAAATCCTCAGGTGAAAGTAGAGTAGAGGCACGCACTTTCAATAGCATAAGAAAGCAACAGGCAGACAATCTCCTCATCAGTGGAATATAGATACAATTTACCTGTCAGCATTACTGGCTTCTGTCTACTCCCTCATGCCTACTCAAAGTCTCATAATTTTTAATTTGAAAAAAGAACTAGTGGGATATTTTGGTTTTAATCTGTTGGAATAAAGGAAAATTAAATTATTCAAACTTTGCGCTTCTACCAGTGACAGTTAATAATATCACTGTCATCACACAGAGTGTACTTAAAAGATATTTGAAAGATTCTATCCATCTTTCCCATGATTTAATGTTACATTTTAATTTCTGTTCCCTCTCAGGAGGATTAACACTCAGCAGTCACTTTGTCACTTTTGGGTTCTTCTCATATCCTGATAGACAAACAGAAATAGTCAACACAGAATGAAGAAACTTCACAAAGACCAGATACTGAGAAACACAAAATCCTAGATTATTATACATCAGGATTGTACAAGTGATTGGCTTTTGTTTCAGAAGCATTAAATGAAAATGCAGTCATAAAAAATAAGCCATGTCCACTCTACTATAGAAACTAAAACGCCAAACTTTTGTTATCGTAGAAGACTGATTTTTAAGAACAGAAAACAGCAAAAAGCTGTGGAGATGCAGAGGCTTGTGAGTAAATGCCCTTTACCTCCATGCTCAGGGACTGGTGTTAATCCCAGCTTTCCAGCACAGGGGCTCAATTTGTCTCCTCAAAGCAACACATGAATATTTGAGGTACCCCAAGAGCATTTGTGCACTGCTGAAACCATGGATGTCAAACTTACAAATGACAGAGGTCCTCCGCCACCCAACACTCCCATCTGGAGTCACCTGTGTCTAAGGGGCTGTCGCCACCACAACCACCTCCACCTGTACCCTGACACACAGCACTAGGGGCTCCTGCAGGGGCCGCTACCTCCTTGCCATCCTCAGTCTCCTGGAAACAGAGTGTTCAGAGTTGCTTGGAACTTGGAATTTAACATTTGATGGGATTCAGAGAGTTCAGTCTGGCTGGGACTTAGTTCTGGATTCAAGTTTATAGTCACGATTCTCAGAGTAGGGGCCATAGCCCCTAAGAATAGGTAACTTCTCGATACTTATTTACAATGCAGGTTATTTTTTTTTTTAAACTTAAACAACAGAAATTTATTTTCTCATAGTTCTGAGGGCTCAAAGTTCAACATCAGGGTGCCAGCATGCTCAGATTTCTGTGAGGGCTCCCTTCCCAGCTTGCAGATGGCTGCCTTACGCAACCTCTTCTTTGCCTGACTTATTTTTTAAAAAGATTTATTTATTTGTTTATTGGAAAGACAGAGTTACAGAGAAAGAGGGAGAGATACACAAAAAGAGAGCACAAGAGATCTTCTATCAGTGGTTCACTCCCCAAATGGCCACGAGTGTCGGTGCTGGGTCAGGCCAAAGCCAGGAGCCTGGAACTCTGTCAGGGTCTCCCATGTGAGTGTAGGGACCCAAGAACTACTGCTCTTTTCCCAGGCACATCAACAGGAGCTGAATCAGAAGTAGAGCAGCAGGGATTTGAATCAGCATTTGTATGCGATGCTGGGACTGCAGATGGTAGTTTAACCTGCTGTACCAGAATGCCGGCTCCAGAATTGTCACAGTAAGAAAAAGGATTCAGCTCTAACTCATGGTTTATTATTTTTTAAATATGCAATCAAGAGACCCCTGGTTTTCTTGTTTAAAAAATGACATATAAACATCTGCCCTAGGTATGGTAAGTTACAAACATTTAGAAAATTATAAATGATGTCACATATTGAGCTAGTTGCTATGTGAGTGCTGTATTGAGATCTTATTTTTTTTGCAAAGACATAATTTGAATCTACTCTATAATCACAGGCTTAATTCACCACTAACCATAATATTCAATAAATAAAAAAATAGGAAGACCACAGTTCAACAGGAGAATAAACAAGGGCTAACAGCTACAACTGTATTACAAGATGTCTGTTCATCCTGTACATTTTTTGGTATTCTGTATGAACTGCCACTTATTGGCGAAAACATGAAATGTGTCTTTTTGAGACTGGCTTATTTTTCTAAGCATAATGGTTTCAGTTGCATCTATTTTGTTACAAAAGACAGGACTTTCTTATTTTATTTTGGTTGAGTTACTACTCATACTATTCCATAGTATATCTATACCACATTTTTTTAGCTAGTCATCAGTTGATGAATATATGGGTTGATTCCATGTCTTAGCTACTGTGAATTGAGCTGCAATAAACATGGTGTACAGCCGACTTTCATTTGCTGACTTCATGTTGTTTGGGTAAATTCCAGAGAGTGGGATGGTTGGGTCATATGGTAGATCTAGTTTAAAATTTCTGAAGAATCTCCATACTGTCTTCCATGATGGTTGTAGTTTACATTCCCACCAACAGTGGATTATGGTACCTTTTCCCCCACATTTGAACCAGCATTTATTGTTTTTTTGATTTCTGTATGATATCCATTCTAATTGGGATGAGATGAAACCTCACTGTGGCTTTTATCTGCATTTCTCTGATGGCTAGTGACCCTGAGCATCTTTTCACATGTCTGTTGGCTATTTGAATTTCATCTTTTGAAAAATGTCTCTTCAAATTCTTTGCCTATTTTTTAGCTGAATTGTTCGTTTTGGTGTTGTTGAGTTTCTTGACATTTTTATAAATCCTAGATATTAATTCTTTATTGGTTGTATAGTTTGCAATTATTTTTTCCCATTCTGTTGGTTGCCTTTTCACTTTGCTTAGTGTTTCTTTTGCAGTGCAGAAACTTCTTAGTTTGATGTAATTCCATCTGTCTATTTTGGCTTTGATTGCCTGTGCTTCTGGGGACTTTTCCAAGAAGCCTTTGCCTATGCCAATGTCTTGCAGAGTTTCCCCAATGTTTTCCTCTAGTAATTTGATGATATAAGTTCATAGATTTAGACTCTTGATCCATTTTGAGTTGATTTTTGCCTAAAATGGAAGGTAAGGGTCTTTTTCCATACCTCTGCACTTGTAGATTCAATTTCCCTAGCACCATTTGTTAAACAGAGTATCCTTTCTCCAGGGATTGATTTCAACTCATTTGTCTAAGGTTAGTTGGTTGAATTAATTAGCTGATTAATTTCTGGGGTTTCATTGGTCTATGTGTCTACTTTTGTGCCAGTACCAGGCTATTTTGATTCTAACTGCTCTGAAGTATGTCTTGAAATCTGGTATTGTGATGCTTCTGGCTTTGCTTTTGTTGTTTAAGGTTGTGTTAGCTATTCAAGGTCTCTTACGCTTCCATATGAATTTTAGCATCATTTTTTCTAGATCTGAGAAGAATGTCCTTGGTATTTTGATTGGGATTGCATTCAATCTGTAAGTTGCTTTCAGTAGTACGGTATTTTGATGAAATCAATTATTCCAATCCATGCACATGGAAGATTTTTCCTTATTTTTATGTGTGTGTCTTCTATTTCTTTCTTTAATGTTTTGTTGTTTTCATTGTAGAGGACTTTCACATCCTTGGTTAAATTTATTCCAATATATTTAATTTTTTTGTAGCTATTGCGAATGGTTCTGATCTTACAAGTTCTTTCTCAATCATGTTAAAATGCAAAATCTTGTTCTCAGAATCTGATCTACTAAACTAAAATTCAGTGGGTCAGTTAAGAAATCCGCATTTAAACTACGTTGTGCCCTTTTTTTAAAATTAAAATTATCATACTAGAGATACTTTGTGAATTTTGACTTATCTGAGGCAGCCTACAGTCCCATAAAAATAACTTCACAGTATAAATACCTTTATTGAAAAGTTCTGTCAAAAAACCAAGGTTGCCTTCCCAAGTAGTATTTCAACTTGAGAAAAAGTTCATGATAATTTTTAAAAATTTACTTACTTTTTATCTTATTTTTATTTATTTATTTATTTTTAATTTTTTTTTTTTTTAACAAGCAGAGCGGACAGTGAGAGAGACACAGAGAGAAAGGTCTTCCTTTGCCGTTGGTTCACCCTCCAATGGCCGCCGCAGCTGGTGCACTGTGGCCGGTGCACCGCGCTGATCTGATGGCAGGAGCCAGGTGCTTCCTCCTGGTCTCCCATGGGGTGCAGAGCCCAAGCTCTTGGGCCATCCTCCACTGCACTCCCTGGCCACAGCAGAGAACTGGCCTGGAAGAGGGTTAACCGGGACAGAATCCAGTGCCCTGACTGGGACTAGAACCCAGTGTGCCAGCGCCGCAAGGCGGAGGATTAGCCTGTTGAGCCACGGCGCCGGCCAAAAATTTACTTACTTTTTAAAATTTATTTGAAAGGCAGGAATATACAGAGAGATTTTCCATCCACTGGTTCACATCTCAAATGCCCACAACAACTGGGGTTTGGCCACATGGTAGCAAAGAGCTTGGAACGCAATCTAGTTCTCTCACGTGGGTGGCAGGGACTCAAGTAATTGAACCGTTACCTGCTGCCTCTCGGGATGCAGAATAGTAGGAAACTGAATCAGAAACAGAGCTGAAAACTATGCAAATGATAAAGGATTAATAACCAGAATCTCGGCCGGCGCCGTGGCTCAACAGGCTAATCCTCCGCCTTGCGGCGCCGGCACACCGGGTTCTAGTCCCGGTCGGGGCACCAGATTCTGTCCCGGTTGCCCCTCTTCCAGGCCAGCCCTCTGCTGTGGCCCGGGAGTGCAGTGGAGGATGGCCCAAGTGCTTGGGCCCTGCACCCCATGGGAGACCAATAAGCACCTAGCACCTGGCTCCTGCCATCGGATGAGTGCGGTGCGCCAGCCGCAGCGCGCCAACCGCAGCAGCCATTGGAGGGTGAACCAACGGCAAAGGAAGACCTTTCTCTCTGTCTCTCTCTCTCACTGTCCACTCTGCCTGTCAAAAAATAAAAATAAAAAAAAAATAACCAGAATCTACAAAGAGCTCAAGAAACTCCACAACAAAACAAACAACCCACTTAACAGATGGGACAAGGACCTAAACAGATATTTTTTCAAAAGAGGAAATTCAAGCAGTCAACAGACACATGAAAAAATGTTCAGGATCACTAGCCATCAGGGAAATGCAAATCAAAACCACAATGAGTTTTCACTTCACCCCAGTTAGAATGGCTTTCAAAAAGAAATTAACAACAGATGCTGGCGAGAATGTGGGGGAAAAGGGACACTAACCCACTGTTGGTGGGAATGCAAACTAGTAAAGCCACTATGGATGTCAGTTTGGAGATTGCTCAGAAACCTGAATATAATCCTACCATATAACCCAGCCAAATTGAAAAATAAAAGAGCTGCCTGCACCTTAATGTTTCTTGCAGCTCAATTCACAGTAACTAAGACCTGGAATCAACCTAAATGCCCATCAACAGAAGACTGAATAAAGAAATTATGGGATCTGTACACTATAGAATACTATCCAGCAGTCAAAAATAATGAAATCCAATCATTTGCAACAAAACAGAGGAATCTGGAAAACATCAGCTGAGTGAAATAAGCCAGTCCCAAAGGGACAAATATCATATGTTCTCCCTGATCAGTGACAACTGAGCACCTAAAAGGACACCTGTTGAAGTGAAATGGACACTGAGAAACAATGTCTTGATCAGCCCTTGTCCTGACTGTTGAGAAACAACTTACTATTTTATTCCTTTTAGTATTTTTTTGTTCTATTAATACCATTGGTTGAACTCTTTAATTAACACACAATTATTCTTAGGCATTTAAAATTAACTGAAAAGTGATCCCTGTAAAATATAAGGGTGGGAATAAGAGAGGGAGGAGATGTACAATTTGAGACATGCTCAATCGGACTTGCCCCTAATGGTAGAGCTGGAAACATGCCAGGGGATTCCAATTCAATCCCATCAAGGTGGCATGTACCAATGCCATCTCACTAGCCAAAGTGATCAATTTCAGTTCACAATTGATCATAATGGTAGGATTAAGAGTCAAAGGGACCACATAAACAAGACTAGTGTCTGCAAATACTAACTGATAGAATTAAAAAGGGAGAGAATGATCCAATATGGGAAGCGGGATACACAGCAGACTCATAGAATGGCAGATGTCCTAAACAGCACTCTGGCCTCAAAATCAGCCCTTAAGGCATTCAGATCTGGCTGAAGAGCCCATGAGAGTATTTTAGGCTTGGAGAGCCAAGACACTCTGGCAAAAACAAAAAACAAAAAACAAAAACAACCCTAAGTGAAAGATCTCTGCGAGTGAGATCCCAGTAGAAAGAACGGGCCATCAAAGAAGAAGGTACCTTTCTCTGAAGGGGAGAACTTCCACTTTGACTATGACCTCGTCTAAATAAGATCAGAGTTGGTGAACTCAAGAGGCTTCCATAGCCTTGGCAGCTCATGACAAGAGCTGATTAATGATTAATTAAGAGGTGATTAATGATGCCATAAATAAGAGTGTTAATTGTTAAATCAACAATGGGAGTCACTGTATACCTGCTCCCCATGTAAGACCTCTGTCTTTAATGTGCTATACTATGCAAATTAATGGTAAAACTATTATTTAAACAGTACTCTATACTTTATGTGTCTGTGTGGGTGCAAACTGTTGAAATCTTTACTTAGTGTATACTAAGTTGATCTTCTGTATCAAATGATGATTGAAAATGAATCTTGATGATGAATGGGATGGGAGAGGGAGTGGGAGATGGGATGGTTGCGGGTGGGAGGGAGGTTTTAGGGGGAAAAGCCGCTATAATTCAGAAGTTGTACTTTGGAAATTTATATTTATTAAAAAAAAGTTGAAAAAAAGAAAAATAAAAAAAGAAAGCTGAGACTCAACCCCAGGCACTCTGATAAAGAATGAGGGCTACCCAAGCAATGTCTTAACTTCTGCTTCAAATGCCTGCCCCCACCTATAGTATTTAAAACTGCAGAATAATATTGCAAAGAACAGCAAAATAAAATTTCTAATAACCTCAGTACAATTTACCAATTTTTAAAAGTTATTCCCCTGTTTTTCAAAGCTATTTTTAAATTAGAAACCCTGAACCTGGAACGACCCAGGTGCCTGTTCAGCTCAATAAATGGGTGGTTATACCCAAAACTGTAAGATCAAAATTATTCAGGTAACTTTTCCACAAACAGAAAGTCTGTGGCGACTATTCCAGACTTATTTATTGTCAGCAGCCTTGCATGATCATTGCCATAAAAACATATTCTCTTGTCTAAAATCAAATCAAAGAGACGATTGTTTTTATTTCAAGCTAAAAATTGAGAACTTTTGCTTTTGAAATAACACATTATAAACAACACTAATAACATTTCCTTATTCAGTTTTGTGCCACTAATAGTTTCTTAAAGTTGGTTAGGTGATTGCTAGCAATTAATTAGTAAGGATAATATTGTTTTTATTGACCAGCCTAGCAATAGTGATTGACAACATTAATGTGATTGCTTTAATTTCTCAGAAAACCTTGGCATAAGAACTTAATGGTACTGGGAAACAGTTGGGAGATAAAGAAAAATAGATTATTTGCTTTAGATTGGGCCAATTGCATTAACGTGCTGCCAGGGCTTTGATAACTGTATTAAGGGCTACGGCTTCCTTTCTGTAGGCAGCTAGGAGCTTGTTTTTCTGTCCTTGTGCAACACTCGGCCTGACAGTGAACCTCCACAGTGGGGCAGGGAAGAAGTGGTTGAGGGTCTTGGGTACAACTCCAGCATAAATGTTTCAATTTTAATCCCCATGCACATAGGGAAGCCTTTTACAACCAGTCAAGTTCAGTGGGCAGGTTTACAACCAGTCAAGTTCAGTGGGCAGGTTTTCATCTTCTCTGAGAAACTGGAGGGCAAGAGGAAAAGGAAGCCACGTGGCGATTCTCTTCCCCGGAAAAATAGCCATGAGCGTATACCTGGAGATTGCAATAAATTTCACTGCTTATTATTGACTCCACAAAATACATCCACTTGATGTATTCAGGTTGAGAACCCCTGCTGTAAGGGTTCTCTTGCCAGTCTGTAAATGTAAGAGTGTAGAACAGCAAAATTCTTCCCTCTGCGTCACTCACACAGAGAAGGTGTGAAGCAGGAAGGCACCCAGTGACTCTGAATAAAGATGGGGCCACAGTCCACAAGTAAGACACAAGCCAGGACCTGACTTCGATGATCTAACAGTGCAGTTCTCTGGCCCGGGAGAGTTCTGAGGGAAGAGGAACGTAAGTGCATGCGTCTTGAAAGCAAGGCTCTGACAGCCGTTAGTTACGTGTGCCCACGTGCTCGTGGAGGTTCGTGGCACCTTTGTGTGGCTAACACTTGCTCATGGTGGTGTCAGACAGCAGACACGACTTCAGTATGTTGTGACAGAAAGAACTCCAATGCACAGCCCCAGATGCCAGGATCGAGATGCTGATCATGAAATACATGATCTTAAACAAGTATTTTATTTTCCTGAGCCTAAATTTATTGATCTTTTAAAGACGTGCAATACATATGACCATACATCAAAGTATGCTCTGAGGGTAAGAACAAATAGCTAATGAAAGATATTTTGGAGAGAGTATCTACAAATTCTCTTAAAAGATAATACATTATAATCATTACCAAAATTACCATCAAAGATGTTGGGAGACTGTTTTCAATTCTCTTCATTGACTCATTCTACTGTTAACTACATTTACCATTATAACACCCATAGTACATGAAAAGACAACTGCTTTATTTGCTTTGACGTTCAGGTCTCTCTCTCTCTCTCTCTCTCTCTCTCTCTCTCTCTCTCTCTGATAAAGGGACTAGATGTCTAACATGTACGAAGACATTGTTGAAAAGAAGTTCCCATATTTTTAGTCTCAAAAGTCCATTTTATCACCTAAGTCCTCACATGCTCTCTGAATAGGTAAGACTAATTTAGAAAGAGTCTGAAGATAATGCTGTGTATAATTCTCTCTGAGCAATAATCTTTGGCCATATAGAAGTTGCTCTAAGGTGAGAACTTTTGAGTGCTCGAAGAGTTTCAACAAACTTCACATGCAAGCTGATGGCTCCTGAAGAAGCGAACGTGCTGAGATACACATTTGCCTCAAAGTGCTGCTCCACTAATGGACAAATAAGCTTCACAGGGTTCTGTTTTCCTGGGTTTCAGCTGGACTTTAGTGGGTGCAGAAAATTATAATTGTGTTACCCTAATCTAATAATCTAATAAGAGGCTTTGAAAAGATAATGCCTACCACAGAGACTGTTCTCCAATTCAGAGTAGTCTGCGATAATTTATCTAATTTGGACTCTCTGTAATCATATAGCATTTGGACTCTGATCTTCATGTACTTAGATTGTGTCTGTGTCAGTTGCCAGAATTCTTCAGGATGGAATAAGTTAGGCCTTTATTTCTCTTCTACTGTTTCCTGGTAATTGTTGGAAGAGCACTATGATGATTCTCTTTAAATTCCTCTTACTTGGAGGTAAGCCTTTATAAAGGTGGTCACAGTGCAGAAAGCAGAGACTTGGCTGAGAATGACTGTTTCATAAAAATGTCAGTGATTATTAATTTATAGAAGATTTGTGAGGCAAGTGGGAAAACCTGATAAACCTCATTTCCTTGACCGTATTCATTTTTACCCTGGAATATAAATTTTGCTAATTACTATTTAAAATTGCATTTGCTTTTACCCAGTCACAACAGTGTTCATTTTAATTGGTTCAATTTTGTGGAAAATAAAAATGTGTTCCTAGTCATCAAGATATCACTAGAATAATACTACCCAGAGTCCTAGGCATTCCTGAGAAAGAGGTGTCTTTTAACAGGTTAAAGCTGACTTCCCAAGTACATATACCCTAAGAGTTCAAAAATATATATCCATGAGCCGGCAGTGTGGCATAGCAGGTAAAGCTAACACCTGTGATGCAGGCATCTCATATTGGTGTCAGTTCATGTCCCAGCTAGCTCCCTGCTGATGGGCTGGGAAAAACAGTAGAAGACGGTCCAAGTGTTTGGGCCTCTGCCACCCACATGGGAGATTTGGATGAAACTGCTGGCTCCTGGCTTCTGCTTGCCCAGCCTGGGTCACTGAGGCCATCTGGGTCCTGAACCAGCAAATGGAAGCTCTCTCTCTCTCTGTCTTGGTAACCCTGCCTTTCAAATAAATGAATAAATCTTTAAATATATATATATATATATATATATATATATTTATAAATATATATATCTCCAAGGGAAAGAACTTATTTATGAACCAGTTATCACTAAAACTACATCAGTTTTGAGGGATAATTACATTAACCAACACTGCACTCTAAATTTGCTCAGCAGAGTCTCCAGGAAAAGCGAATGTTGTTTAATGTGGACTGTGTCGACCCCAAAGGCTGTTCAACAGCAAGCTATGCTTCTTTCGAGTTCCAGATTCTCACAACTTGCTTGAAAATGCTTGGAACACCCTTGGAGGCTCCCCTGTGCATCCAAAGGTCAAGTAACTGACATTTCAATATCAGTAACATAACTCTGGAAGCTAGCAGAACAATAAACATAGTGAGTTGCTTGTCCAGTCTTGACAAGTAATATGGTTCATGCCATCTGAGACTTCCCAAGTGTAAACAACATATGTGAGTTCTTTTTTGGGGAAGACACCGTGGCAGTTCACAGCCAGAATTGGGAATGAACATCTTAAACTCCTTAAAAAAAAAGAGCTATTAGGCTAAGAAGATCTAAATCCAGAAATTATATACAACCTCAGAACTCATATAGCAAACTATGAGAATGGACAGAATTAAATACCAGTTGTTTGAGACACCTTTTGAGCCACAGATTATTTTTTTAAAAAAGATTTATTGAGAGGCAGAGTTACAGAGAGAGAGAGAGAGGGGAGCTGGGCCAATCTGAAGCCAGGAGCCAGGAGCTTCCTCTGGGTCTCCCATGTGGGTACAGGGGCCCAGGTACTTGGGCCGTCTTACGCTGCTTTCCCAGGGAGCTGGATCAGAAGAGGAGCAGCTGGGACTTGAACCAGTGGCAATATGGGATGCCAGTGCTACAGTGCTACAGCTTTACCCACTACGCCAAAGAGCCTGCCTGAGAGCCACAGATATTTCTGTGCAGGTAAGTGTTGTGATTCAGTTTTAAGTGGACTTTAATAGTGTAGCAAAAGAATTTTTAATGAAGGATTTGAGAAAGTTTACGGTTAACTTTATAATGAAATTCCCCACATCCTGTTGAAATGTTCATATATATACTGGGGGCAGGTATTTGGTGTAGTGGTTACAACGCTCTTTGGGATGCCTGCGTTCCACATTGAGTGCCTGGTTTCAAGTCCTAGCTCTGCTTCTGATCCAGAATACCCCAGGGAAAAGTAGATGCCGGATCACGTACCTGGGTCCTACCTCTCACAGGGGAGCCCCAGGTGGGTTTCTGGGCTACTGGTTTGATCTGCCCAGCCCTAGCCCTTGGGGGCATCTGGGTGTGAACCAGCAGATAGAATATCTCTCTCTCTTCTTTTATTTATTTTTAAATTCAAAAATTTTTTTTATTTTTTACTTATTTGATAGGTAGAGTTATATACAGAGAGAGAGAGACAGAGAAAGGTCTTCCTTCTGTTGGTTCACTCCCCAAATGGCTGCTATGGCCAGCGCTGTGCTGATCCAAAGCCAGGAGCCAGGTGCTTCCTCCTGGTCTCCCATGCAGGTGCAGGTCCCAAGCACTTGGGTCATCCTCCACTGACTTCCCGGGCCACAGAAAAGAGCTGGACTGGAAGAGGAGCAGCCGGGACTAGAACCCGCCACCCATATGGGATGCCAGCGCCACAGGCCCCAGAAAATCTCTCTCAAAATATCTATCTCTATCTCTGCCTTCCAAATAATAGGATAGATAAATAAATAAAATGTAAAATACATATACTCATTCAAATATATATATTTCTCTTTTTATATTTCTTTTTTCAACTTTTATTTAATAAATATAAATTTCCAAAGTACAGCTTTTGGATTACAATGGCTTCCCCCACCCCATAACTTCCCTCCCACCCGCAACCCTCCCATCCCCCGCTCCCTCTCCCATTCCATTCACATCAAGATTCACTTTCAATTCTCTTCATATACAGGAGACCAATTTAGTATATATTAAGTAAAGATTTCAACAGTTTGCACCCACACAGAAACATAAAGTGTAAAATACTGTTTCAGTACTAGTTATAGCATTAATTCACATTGTAAAACACATTAAGGACAGAGATCCTACATGAGGAGTAAATGCACAGTGACTCCTGTTGTTGACTTAACAAATTGACACTCTTGTTTATGGCATCAGTAATCTCCCTAGGCTCTCATCAGGAGTTGCCAAGGCTATGGAAGCCTTTTGAGTTTGCTGACTGTAATCTTATTTAGACAAGGTCATAGTCAAAGTGGAAGTTCACTCCTCCCTTCAGAGAAAGGTACCTCCTTCTTTGATGGCCTGTTCTTTCCATTGGGATCTCACTCGCAGAGATCTTTCATTTAGGCTTTTTTTTTTTTTTGCCATAATGTCTTGGCTTTCATTGCCTAAAATACTCTCATGGGCTCTTCAGCCAGGTCTAAATGCCTTTGGATGCATTGCTTAGCCCACAAAGCTATCAGTATGGCTGTTTCCCTCAGAGTCCATGCCTACTTAGTTCCTCTATAATCGTGAAATGTGTATTAGTTTGTGATACAATTGCAGAGGAATGATCCTGTCTGATAGATCCTTTGCCACTCAGGTTCCAGCGTAGAGGGAAGAAGGAATATAAGATACAATGCTGTCTGAAACCTGAAGTAAAACAGGTTCTCAAGGAATCAGGACAGCCCAGTTAACTTGAGAGTTCAGTTCCTTCCATTAGTAGATGAAGCTCAGATTTATTCTCAGATCATGAGAGCCATATCCAAATTTCCCTACAAGAGCCAGAAGTGTAATTTCCTTGTGGAATTCTTGCAAGCTTTTCAACACAATGTCACCAGAGACCCACGAAACTCAGCCTATTGCATTGTAAAAGTTCTGCATTGATACCAGTATCTCCCCTTTCTTAGAAATCAGAGGTGCCAATCTTTGTATTCCAAGAATGAGTTCAAGTTGACGTGTAAATGTGTGTTTTACAATGTTGGATAGCTGCGTGCAAATGTTTCTGGAGAAATAGTTTTGCATCACCGAGATGCTCGCATTCTAACTATACTCTGGTGTGCCTTTCATGTAGAGATCCTAGCAAGGAGAACCAAGAATTGTATTATAAATAGTTTTCTTTTGCTGTAGACTTACTCAACTAAACTTTCCTTCTAGTAGGAAAGTGAGCCAGTTTACCTCAAACTCAGAGGTTTCTGACTAAAACATTTGTGAAAGGGAATTAATGAGACAAAATAGATAATCATCTTTCAAGCAGGGTAAGAGCTCACAACCTATAAAGGGTAAAGCAACAAGAAACGTAAATGACAATCAGAAAGAAGGCGTGGCAGAGACATAAAATATACATGGAAGTATGACATTGCTAGAAGAAAACATGGGGAACACTTCAAGGTACTGGAATGGACAATGAGAATTCGGATACAACCCCACAAGTGCAGGCAACAAAGCAAAACTAGACAAACAGGAATATGTCAAACTCAGAAGCTTCTGTACAGCAAAGAAAACTATAAATAGAGTGAAGAGACATCCAAAAGAATGAGAGAGAATACTTGCAGGCTAATTATCTGACAATATATTAACATCCAGAATATATCAGGAACTCAAAAAAACAAACAAAAAACCCAATCCAGTTAAGAAATGGGCCAAAAATCTAAATAGACAATTCTCAAAATAAGAAACACAATGGCCAACAGATACATGAAAAAATGCTAATATCAATAGCCATCAAGGAAATGGAAATCAAAGCCACAATGAGATATCACCTCACCCCTCTCATATGCTATTATTAAAAGGACAGAAAGTAACAAATGATGGCAAGCATGTTGAGAATGGGGAATTCTTACCCTCTGTTGATGAGAATGTAAATTAGTACAGCTAATATGGAAAACAGTATGGAGATTTCTTCAGAAACTAGACATAGAAGTGCCATATAATCCAGCAATCTCACTACTGGGTGTACATCCAAAAGACATGAAATCATTGTACCAGAGAGATACCTGCTCTACCATGTTTATTAAAGCACTGTTCATAATATCTAAGATATGGAATCAACCATCATTAGATAATCAACCATCATTAGATGGATAAAGAAAATGTAGTTTATATACACAATGGAATACTCTTCAGCCATAAAAAAGGATGAAATCCTGTCATTTGCAGCAAAATGGCTGGAACTAGAGGACATCATTTAATCAGACACAAAAGACAAATACTTCATGTTCTCCCTCATAAGTGGGAGCTGGAAAAGAGCCACCTCAATAGGAACCCAGGATGTTGATTATCAGAGCCTGGGAAGGAGAGAGGTTGAATTTTCAAAAATGAGGAAGTTGAGTGTAGTTGATGGATTGCAAAAATAAAGAGAGAAGGAAAAATGAAATAGGGATACAAATCAAAACTAACAGGAGAGGAACTAGAAACTACCTAGGAGTGACAGTAACATATGTTTCTATATGGAAATTTTGCATCCCTTCTGCTAATGTAGAATAGATCCAGTCCTCACTACAAACTTTCTATAAAAGCTCACCCTTGCTCATATGACTTCAAACATTCATTTGACAGTTTTTTGAACCACTGCTAGTCCCAGACCCTGTTATAAATATCAATGATATATCAGTAAACTAAACAGTCTCTGCCCTCACATCATTTATATTTTAGAGAATGACAGACTCTAAACATCAGGCAACATATTAGAATGCATTAGTTGGGGCCGGTGCCATGGCCGAATAGGTTAATCCTCCACCTGCGGCGCCAGCACACCCGGTTCTAGTGCTGGTCAGGGTGCCGGATTCTATCCCGGTTGCCCCTCTTCCAGGCCAGCTCTCTGCTATGGCCCGGGAGTGCAGTGGAGGATGGCCCAAGTGCTTGGGCCCTGCACCGCATGGGAGACCAGGAGAAGCACCTGGCTCCTGCCATCGGATCAGCGCGGTGTGCCGGCTGCAGCAGCCATTGGGGAGTGAACCAATGGCAAAAGGAAGACCTTTCTCTCTGTCTCTCTCTCTCACTGTCCACTCTGCCTGTCCAAAAAAAAAAAAAAAAAGGAGAGAATGCATTAGTTGGGCAACTACTAAGTGCTAGATATTTTAAGGTCATATTTTATGTAATCCTCAAAATAACCCTAAGAGGTAGAGATATCATTGTCTCTATTTTATACTTGAAGAAACCAAAGTTAAGAGATGGCCACACTGGTGCCAATGTTGTGGTGCAGTAGGTTAAAGCCCCTGCCTGAAGTGCCGGCATCCTATATGGTTCAAGTCCTGGCTGCTCCACTTCCAATCCAACTCCCCACTGATACTCCTGGGAAGGCAGTAGAAGATGGCACAGGTTCTTGGGCCCCTGCACCCACATGGGAAACCCAGAAGAAGTTCCTGGCTCCTGGCTTCAGATCAGCTCAGCTCTGGCTGTTGTGGCCATTTGGGGAATGAGCCAGTGGATGGAAGATCTCTGGGTCTACCTCTATGTTACTCTATCTTTCAAATAAATAAAATACATCTTAAAAAAAGATGGGCACATAACTTCTTCAGGGTCACACAGCTAATAAGAATCAGACCTTGTATTTGATTTCGTTTCCCTGATTTCTGAATAGCACAATTCAGAAGGGCTTTACACACTATAGTGAGAGAGAGAGAGGGAGAGTGAGAGAGAGGGAAGGGAGGGTAAGGAGGGAAGAAGGGAATATAATTATATTCTTAAATCGTATCTATGAACTACATTGAATCTGTTAAAAACTAAAAAAAATTTGAAAAACAGTCAAGAATATACTCCATTTCACAGATGTTCTGTGTTATAGTGAAGAGTTGGAACTGGGGAAGGTTTGATTCTCCAAATATTAAATAAATTTTCCCTCATGAGCTCCATATGTAGAACTACTAGGATAGCAAATGTCAGGGTACTTGTTTTCATATTAAACCCTTCACCTGGTAAACTAATGTACTGCATGCAGCCTCCTGCAGTAGCCTCAGTTATCTATATGGAGAGCATTTTGCTCGCCTGAAAAACCAATTTTAAAACAGTCCTGAAAATATTCAAGTGGTAAGCATTCTACTGAACATAAAAGACTGCTCAGAGCTTTCTTCCTCTGAATTCTGTTGGGTCCTCACCTATCAGCCTTCAGAGTCACAGGAACTTTGACCCAGAAAATTCCCTGGCTCTTGGTCCTTGAGGCTCACCCCAAGCAGGCAGCTGTGGACACCAGCATTTCAGGAGACTCCAAAATGACTGCTGCTCTTCACACATGGACAAGGCTTTGCTGCCCCAGAAGTGTTAAAGAGAATTTAACAAGAGGGTGGGGGAAGAATGAGGAAAGGGGAGAGTCTTGACTACTTACAATTCCCAGAAGCCCTGTGGGGAAATCAAAGAGCAAGTCAGACAATAAGACCTGCGTGGACCTGCAGCCTACAGACAGCTGTACTCAGCGTAAGGATTTTCTCTTCTAAAGGAAGAATGGAAGAACTTTTGAAACAGCCACATTCATCAACACACCATACTCCTAATTAGGGCTTCGTGATCACTGGAGGAGTCTATGGTAACTGCAGCATTCTTTGTATGCTAAGGACTATTTCTTTCAAGAAGCCATAGAACACAGTGGTTGGACAATATCCTCTGGAACCAGACTGCCTGATGAGAGCTCTGACCCTGCAGTTTTCTAATCCTGTGTCCATGCTGGGCTGTGTAACCTGCAATGCCACTGTTTCCTTACATATCAGATGGGAATACTGACAGTATTTCTCTCATAGCGCTGCTGTACTAGATGAGCTAATATATATGAAACGTTTAAAGCAGTGCTTGACCGATAGTGCCGCTTCCATCTAGCATTACGTTCTGTTTGTCTTAAAGACAGATCTGAAGACTCACCAAGTCATTCCCCATGCTAGTAGCCACAGTAATATTTTTTCACTTTGTATTGAATATTTAATGTGAAAATGGGACATGTCTAATCTCTTCTAATTCTTATAACAAACTCACAAAACAGGCAAAATTTTATTTTTTGTCAAAAATCTTATTTATTCATCTTATCTGTTTGAAAAGCAGTCACAGATTGAGATAGAAAGACAAGAAGATTTCCCATAAACCAGTTCACTCCTCAAATGCCCTTCACAGCCAAGAACTAGACTCTGATCTCCCACGTGGGTGGCAGGGACCCAACTACAAGAGCCACCATTTGCTGACTCCTAGGCTGCTCATTGGCAGAAGCCTAGAGGTGGGGGCAGAACAGGGTCCCAACCCTAGGTCCTCTTCTGTGGATGTGGGTACCCTAAGTAGCATCTTAATGGGTATACCAAACACCTGCCCCAGACACAGTCTTAAACTTTATTTAAATATAAAGGAAACAAATCTTACAGGAGTTTAAATTACATCTCTGAGGCAACCAACCTGATTCTCATGGAATCTATTTCCTATTACCATCTCTTCTTTCTTGCCTTCAGCCATGAAAGAATGTTGGGAAGGGTGTTCTAGCATTTGAGATGGGAAGTGAACTGAAAGGAAATTGGTAAATGAGTAAAGGAAGCAATTTAACATATCTCTAAATTTGCTAATTGGAAGCAAGTGAAGTGCACGCAGCAGCAGCAGAATTTTTTTGCCCTTAAAGTTTTTGAAGTGTCTGAAGAATCACACACTGATGGTCCACTCAGATTGTCCTCTATCTTTACTAATACTTAAAATGAGAGAAAGCAAGGTGAAGTATGAAGTCAGAGGTTCCAAGACCACAGTAAGGGGAATTTTAGTCACATTTTAATCAGAAAAATATCAAGACTGAAAGAGTTGGGGCTGGTGCTGCGGCATAGCAGGTAAAGCTGCCGCCTGCAGCGCCGACATCCCTTATGGGCACCAGTTCAAGTCCCCGCTGCTCCACTTCCCATCCAGCTCTCTGCTATGACCTGGGAAAGCAGTAGAAGATGGCCCAAGTCCTTGGGCCCCTGTACCTGCGTGGGAAACCTGGAAGAAACTCCTAGCTCCTGGCTTCAGATCAGCCCAGCTCCAGCCACTGAGGCCATTTGGTGAGTGAAGCAGCGGATGGAAGATCTCTCTCTGTCTCTCTCTCTCTCTTTTTCATGATCTTTCAAGTAAAAGTAAAAATAAGCACGTGAAAATTTTTTTTTCAATACCAATAAGTCTTGATTTATTTATTGTCTTTTCCCGAGAAAATGAGAAGGGATGGGAAGGGTCAGTATATGTGCTATGAAGTGATTATAAAATGGTTAAAGGAAGCATCCAGTACAGCAAACATCAACTTTCAAACAAACGCATCCCAGTGAAGGGGTCCTCCAGGCCCAAGGGGGCTTAGTCTCCTGCAGTTCAGGAACGAGCGGAAAGGATCCATGGAAGATCACCTGGCTCGGCCTCTCTTTCCCTGGCTCTCCTCTCTCAACTTCTCTGCACTACCTTTTCCTGTTTAGACTAGTTTTCAATATTCCAGGAGGAGGAGATCAAGTCATGGGGTAACCTAATTAACACTTTGTCTCCATGAAATATTAGGGGGTTCCAAGAGGACTCTATGGCAAAAAGATGCCAGCTCTAATTTGCAAAATGTAGTTCAATAGGCTGTGCATTCCAAATTGTTGCTCTCCATGGGGTTAAAAACAACAAAAATATTCCTGCTGTGCAGACCCAGAGCGGCTGCCCACTCATCCCTGAGATTGCTCATGCATTTGAGAGTGCAGTGCAGGAATGAGGGCCTCAGATTACAATATACAAAGCTACAAAACCAGGATGTTTACACCAAGAAAAAAAAGTTAAAGCACACAAGAGAATGCCTTTGGTACACAGGTGGTCAGCTGGCATCCTGGAGAAAGTGGGACTCAAGGTGCGGTTATCCAAGGGAGCATATAACATCACCTAGGCCCAGAATGGGCCGAGAATGAGCTTAGCCAGTCTGCGGCTGTTCCCCTAACCATTCTTTTTGCTGATCTTCACAACCCATTGCTGGGGACAGTCCCTGGCACCCTATCACAAGATCCAGTTATGAGTAAAAACTTGTGGACCCCTGCCTTACTCCTGAGAGAATCACAAAGAAATTAAAAAAATAAATCTGTTGATCTTGCTAAGAGGAAGGACGAGGCTCTGTGTTCTAGGACAGACACTCTGGGCTGAGTTAGAGAGCAAGGGGCTTTACAGAATTGGTGACTGTGGGGCTGGTGCTGTGGCCTAGCGGGTTAAGCCTCTGCCTGTGGCATCAGCATCCCATGCAGGTGCCTGTTAGAGTCCCCGCTGCTCCTGATCCAGCTCCCTGCTAATGCACCTGGGAGAGCAGCGGAAGATGGCCTAACTCCTTGGGCCCCTGCACCCATATGGGAACCCAGAAGAAGTTCCTGGCTCCTGGCTTTGGTCTGGCCCATCTCCAGCCACTGCGTTCATTTGAAAGATCTATTTGTTTCTCCCTCTCTCTCTCTCTCTGTCTGCAACTCTGCCTTTCAAATAAAATAAATAAATATTTTTTAAAAATGGGTGACTGCATCCTCCATGGCCAGCCCAGACAGGCTAGCCTGAAACTATCTCGACTGTTAAAGGGCTGGAGAGCTGCTCCGAGAGTCACCAAGATAAATGCTAAAGTTTTATTCAAGCCTTTGGGGCAGACTAAAAAAAATGTTTATTAAAATCTCCTATGTACATGCTATGAAAACTTCTACAAGGATGCACAGATGGGCTTCAATCTGGACAAATCTGTTGCTGCATATTAAATGCCTTTGATTTTAATATCCAGTAATGAATAAAACTACTGGTGGGTGTCCTCTTGAGTCATAATGTAATCAGAGGGGAATGACTGAGTCTGGCTCTCATTTCTTTTCACTATTGAATATTTGCTCTCAGCCAGATGTACCTAAGCTGAGAACACAACAATGAACCATTGTGTATGTAGTGAGGGAGACCAGGGGGATTTTTGTCTGAGAGAAGCAAGAACTTATTAGAGTCAAATAAAAATGTTGCTCTGAAATTATTGAATTTTCCAGAAGATATTAGCTCCAGGCATTTATTTTCCTCCAAGTACGCCAAAACTTTTCTGTGGTACAACAGTTTATTGAAAACTACCGTCTTCCATCTTTTCCTGCAGGCCTACCCCCACCCTGGAAAGACAGGGCTTAGCACTGCCCACTTTCCCAGAAGCCTCCATGCTGACTGTGAATTGCCTGTGCCGACTCCTGACTTAAATCTTCGCTTTGGGATCCCAAAGACATTGCTGCCTGGAGGGTAGAAAGTGTTTCCATGTGCTTTTCCTCCTGTAACTCTCCCACTTGGCAGACTGCATTGTCTTAGTAGGATTGCTTTGAAGTAAAATTCAGGCTCCCGTAAGTTCCTTCTTATCCCCATATAAAACCACTGTGCAGCCCCAATTCTCCACCCCTTCTTCTGCCCACATTCTCTCAGGTGATTTTGCAGCTCCTCTCTCCAAGCAGTAGAGGCCGTCTCTACACTTGACTTGACTATTCTTTTGGCTTGTTTTTGTCAATAGCCTGTGAAACAAAATCCAGGTCCATGGCTGGTTCCAAGAGGCATGGACACTTTGGGTTTCTTCTTTAATCATGAAAACGAGAGTGAACTATTGCACGGGAATGTGAGAAACCATGTGGAGCAGAGATGGGTGAGCACTGTCTGTCGTTCCAATCAAGGCCCCAAGGGGGCTAACACAAATCAGCTAAGCCAACTGGCTGATGTGAAGACACACGATAAGGAACACCTGACCAGCAGATCTACCCAGCCGTCCTGGTCATTCCTGCAGGGATGAGGGAGTGCACATGATCATTCCTTCAGGCACTGGATTTTGTGATAGTTTGCAACATGGCAATGTCTAATAGACATAACCACAAGAATTGACTTCCAGTTCTGAGTTCTGATATGGATCCTGCTGTAAGTGCCACCTGAATGTGAGCTGAAATCTTGAGCTCCCGACACAGTGACACTCTGCACATCTCCCAACAAAAGTACTTGATGAATGGAATCATTGAATTCACGTAAGTGGACGTTTGGATTGTTTTCTAATTTGAAATCAGGCCAAAGTTTATCTTTCTTTTTAATCAGCATCCTCTTTTCTAAACTGTGTCTCTTTTGTATTCTTAATTTGATGTTTGCTTCTTTTTCACTTTCATTTAAAAAGGAATGAATAATACATTTGAGTGTTTAATAACTTTGCTACATTTCTTTGGTAGAAGATTTTGGAAAGTAGGAAGAAACATATGAAAAGAAGGACAAATAATTCCAAATAAAATGAGAATGGAGGTGCTGCGTTGTGGCATTAGTTGGTAAAGCTACCGCTGCCGGATGTCAGTTTGTGTCCTGGATGCTCCACTTCCAATCCAGATCCCTGCTAATGGCCTGGGAAATGCAGCGGATGATGGTCCAAGTGCTTGGGCCCCGGCTACCCATGTGGGAGACCTGGAGGAAGCTCCTAGATCCTGCCTTCAGCCCAGCCCAGCACTGGCCATTGTGGCCATCTGTGGAGTGAACCAGCGGATGGAAGATTTTTCAGTGTGTGTCTCTCCCTCTCTCTGTAACTCTGACTTTCAAATAAATAAATCTTTTTTTTTAAGAAAAAGAATGGAAATTGATCATGTGCTTCTGTTGATAAAAATCTGAATCACAGAACAATTCTTAGAGGTGTTATTGCATAACAATAAGGCTTTATACTTCTATGTGGTTTTAAATTGTCAGCACTACATCTTATACATTATCTGACCTTTGGATTTTCCTTGAATCTTCACTCCGAAGCTCAGGCAGTAAAAGTAATTGTAAATCGTTTGGATTTGGTGACTCAGTCCTTGTGTTTAGAATTCAGAATATGTTAATGGATTTCAAAAAGTTCATGGAAAATGGACTTAAAAGATAAATTTATTTTGGTGCAAAAATCTGAAATCCATGCACATAAGGTGTCTGCAAAACTTTCATTAAAAATGTGTATTATGAGAAAACTATATGTGGATTTCAAACATTTTTGCATCGAAATAAACTTATCTTTTATTCTATTTTCCACAAACTTTGTTAGGTACTCCTACAGCTAAGTTTTATGCTCTGTTCTAACACTTCTAGACCTTCAGCTGAAGAAACTACTTTTTAATGATTATCATCTACATCATTCCACAAAATGTACATAAGCACTACAATTTGATATATGAAGTCTTGATATTGAGAGCACTCTACAAAGAAGAGAGATTTAGGACCAGACACATATCATTATTGTTTTTCAATATTTCTCCTTTGGGAAAAAAATCATCAAATTTTAATTTGCCAGTATTAGCCCTATGTGACAAAGCAATGAGTTCTTTTAGATTATGTGCCCTTCTGTAATCTAAAGCAGAGAGCTGTTGTGTTCTATGGAGATGCTGGAGATGTTGTTCACTTGGTTTTCGGGATTGGCTGCTTCTTTTCCCTCCCTACAGAGACAGTGAGCTCATCAGCAGAATGGGAATTTTCAGGAGAGCACAGTAAAAAAGCAACAGTCTATGTTGTACTCTTAATTACCACACTAGACAACAGCTATTTAAGGATTGGTGCTTGGTGTGTTCCCTGTCTCTGGTGGTGTGGGACCATTTCCCATCATGGCCTGAGTATTGATGCAAAGACACTGTCAAAGCCTTGTTCTTGTCTCATTCTTTCTCTGCCTCATTAACTGGTTGACTATTGCATCTTCATAAAGTCGAACATTTCAGTGATCCATTCTGAAATTAATCATTTCAAAACAAGGAAGGAAGGATTGGTTATCACACAGCATGACTCATCTATTTCAACATTTCAATGACTCCTTTTCATTATTTTGAAGTGTGTAGGGCCCATGAACCCTGCGTATGTTCCAGCTAGCACTACAACTAAATTTTCATTCATCCCTATTTTCAACACACATTCATTTATTGAGCTCTTTCAATATCAAAGGCTCTGGAGAGGGGCTTTGAGGGAAAGAAAGAGAAGCTTGATCTCTTCTTTAAAAGGGCATATGTTGGCCGGCGCCATGGCTCACTAGGCTAATCTTCCGCCTGTGGTGCCGGCACACAGGGTTCTAGTCCTGGTTGGGGCACCGGATTCTGTCCCGGTTGCTCCTCTTCCAGTCCAGCTCTCTGCTGTGGCCTGGGAGTGCAGTAGAGGATGGCCCAAGTCCTTGGGCCCTGCACCCACATGGGAGACCAGGAGAAGCACCTGGCTCCTGGCTTCTAATCGGTGCAGCGTGCCAGCCGCAAAACTGGCCATAGCGGCCACTTAGGGAGTGAACCAACGGAAAAAGGAAGACCTTTCTCTTGGTCTCTCTCTCTCTCTATTTCTCTCTCTCTCTCTGTCTAACTCTGCCTGTCAAATAAATAAATAAAAAAGGGCATATGTCTCCTTTTTTAGAAAAGACAAACTTTTAAAAAATCCTATTAAAGTAATCCACAAAGGGAAAAAAAGGCTCAAATAGAAGTTTGGAAGACAAGGAGAAAACAAAGGAAATAAAAATATTTTAGGGAAATTCACCAATGCTTGTCTTCAATAACTTGTTAATTCCATATTTATATTTTGTACACTTTGCCACACATTTATTATGCTTCCAACCAAAATATCAATAATGCAAAAGTATATTGGTAATGTTGCAAAAGGAGAGAGATGAGAGATAATTAACAAAAACTGATTGGATGTTCTCAGGAAGCAAAAGATAGTTAATTTTTAAGAATATGATTAAATTGATATTTCATTTCAGTGTAAATTTGACCAATGGGGAGAGTAGAAAACACTCAGATACGAATTTATTCTTCCCAGAAAACAAAAATCTGGTCTCCATGTGCATCATAAATTAGCTTTCTTTTGTGCTATGGTATAAATACTCTATCTAAGTTAACTTTTTTATATCATACAAGTTAACAAACATTAAATATTTGATCAATTAAAATATGTTAGTTTCTTTTAAAGGGGAATAAAAACTTTCTTATCCTACATGGTTGATTTTGTTCTTTCTCTAAATCCAAATCTTTACTATCCAAGAAAACTTGATCTGTATAATTCCAATCTATCAATTTTATTTTTAATTAATTCTTTGGGAAAGCAGAGTAACAGAGACAGAGACGGAGATCTTCCAACCACTGGTTCATTCCCCAAATGCTCATAACAGGCAGGGCTGGACCAGGTAAAATCCAGGAAACAGAAATTCCATCCAAGTCCACAAGGTTTTGAACCATCATCTGCTAATAACCTAGGGTGCACATTAGCAGGAAGTTGGATCACAACAGGGACTCAAACCCAGATACTCTGATTTGGAATGCGGACATTTTAATCATTGCCCAAATGTTTGCCCCCTATTTCTAAAACTCTCGATTCTCTATCAATAATTCTTCCAATACTGTTATTTTATCACCATTTATTACATCGCTGACTTAAATACTTACTGAGTGCCTACTGTGTATCAGAAACTATTTTAAATGCCAAAGATTTAGCAATAAACAAGAGACGAAGCTTTCTGCCTTCATAGAACTTAAATGATGAAAGAGGAAACATAATAAAAGGTAGACAGAGAAGTAGATTGATCATCAGATGGTGGTAAGAACTATGTAGACAAAGTAGGACAGAGACAGAAAGTCTGCAAAGGTCTTTTGACCTGGGATGAGTCTTGGCTTGAGGAAAAAAGTGAATAAGATCAACAGACGAAAGGGGTGGGGGAGGTAGGAAATGACTACAAGGACAGAGAGGAATCATGCTCTGTGGGACCGATGGACTATGGGAGGACTTTGCCTTTTTCTCTGTGTAAGGTGAGAAGCTGCTGGAGAATTAGTTAAGTTGTGGCATTACCTAGCCTACAACTTGGGAGACAACTCCACTTGCCAAGTTAAGGATGGATTGAAGAAATACAAGACAGAAGTAATCAGATTTGTTGACTATTGCAGCAATTCAGGCAAAAGTTGATATTGGTTGGAAACAGATGGTAGCAGTAGGCATGCTGAGAAGTGGTCAGCCTCTGAATATAATTTGAAAGTAGAATCATATAACTTGCTGAATGATTGGATATGAGGGGAAAGAAAATTTAAAGCTGACTCCACAGTTTAGAACCTGAACAACAAGAAAGATGGAGTTTCTGTTTGCTAAAATGAGCAAGGCTTAAGGAGTTCAGGTGATCCTAAGATAGGGGTCCTCCATTCAAATGCCCCTAGGGATCAGGAAGATAACATGACTTAGTGAAGTGGGTTAGTTGTTCTACTTCATTGATATTTTAATTGGAAATAGAATAAATCTACAGAACTATCAACTTGTAACTTAACGTGTTGTTGAAGACGCAATAATGAGTCTTCCTAATATGCATTTTCTTTCCTGGATTTTGCTTGAAAATATTGCTTAACAAGGTTAGTGGTATGCACAGGGATGTCATTTTTAAATTACAACAACAACAACAAAAGTTAACTTGTTTTACAGACATGCACTTGCTTAGCTAATTCCCAAGCATGAAAACCCAAATGTTTAAAAGCAGAGGGTGATTATTTTCCCTGTTCCAACTAAATACTACTGTAGGTGGACTTTAAAATTTACTAAAATTCACTACAGGATTCTTTTAAAAAGCAAGCTCCTCTAATGCACTTACAACCTACATTATTATTAAGTCAACATATATTTAATAGCCTCATATTACCACCCTCTTTTTAAAAACACCTCCTAAATAAAGGAAATTATTAGGTACGCTTTGTGACAGCATTTTCACCTGATTAAAATAAATAATGCATTCTTTAACACCTGCCTCACTTTAAAGTTACAGTGATAAGAACCCTAACAAAATAATAGAAACCTAGAAACCAGAGGGAGAGGGACAGCATGAGGAGTTTTGAGTGGAGATCAACAAATGAGGTATTCTGGAGCATTTCCTTACTGGTGAGGATCTGGGATACAAGGCTGATTGGAAGGAAGTGAATTATTTCCCCAGAGCACTATGTCTGTTCTTCTGGTAGCTGCCACTACATAAATATTAATATCTGTTTCAGACAGGATAGCCTCAATGACTATGTTCACCCCAGGCATTGATATTACAGAAAAAAGGATATAATACATTATTAATTTATTGATGTTCTTTCAACAAAATAAACTTTTAAATGAATCTACCAAAACTCATTAATTTCTGCTTTGACTATTCTTATATTATTCTTAAGGCAAAGTATGCAAACAATACAACCCCGTAAGTTCAGATGGACTACTCATCACTAATTTGTTAGCCCTTCAACAAGTATTTGCTGAGCACCTACTATGTGCCAAGAACTAGAAATGAAACCCTCCAAAAAAAAAAAGTCTCTCCTTTGCAGGCTGTCCTATGTTTTTCTAGTCCACGCTTTACGAAGCTCCACTCATGGAAGTGTATCCAAATCTACCCTCAGCCCTTGCTTTCCTGGCTCATCCCTGGTTCTCTTTGGAGTGACATGTGCTGCTGTGCTCTGTGCTCTTGCTCTCTGGCATCTCTTGGTCAGTGCCAAGCAGTGGCAGAATTAGGGGGCAGAGGAAGGGTAGTGAGAGCACTCTCTAAAGGTGGTGCCATTTTAAAGAGATACATAATATGATGGAAAGATATTAGAGGAAGCAGTGTTTAAAATGGTAACCACATATTTAACATTCCATTAAAACAAGAGCGGTAGAACCAGAAATGAATTTAGTCAGAAGACAATTCTTTTTTCTTTGATAGATCATCTTTGATCTATGATGTTCCTGACCTAGAGAACCAATCTAGGTAACTGTAGCAATTGGTCAAAATGACCAATAAGGACATTACTAGGATTATGGTTTGGAAGATTGGGTTCTAAGCATTTCTGTCTATGTTCCAGAAATGTGATTATAAAGATATTTCTTCACTTCTACATATATTACAGATTCATCTAGACACCCTAAAGCATTCCTGACCATTTTGAAAAGTTTTGTATTTTATCTAGTAAATCTCTGTACAACAAAGTTTAATGAGTACCATTTAAAACAAGTTGCTCAACTGGATCACCTTTGTTTAATGTTTAAACGACTCATGGAATTTTTAAAATTTTGAACTGAGACATAATATTTATACATATTTATAGGGTACAGTGTGATGATTTGATACATGCATACAATGTGTATCGATTAAATCAAGATGATCAGCAATTGTAACTCTTCAAGTGTTTACTATTTCTTTGTGTTGGAAATTTTTGAACACCTTAGATGATCTTCTAGATGGAGAACAAATATTTTTGTACTCAACTCTTTTCTACCAAGTATTGTATAGTATAGAGGGCTTGCATTACTACCACCCTGATACATTATCAATGTCTGATTCACCAAATTGAAGATTAAATGAAATCTAAGAATGCCAAAACTGGCAAAAGAAATCATGGCTTGTTTCAGTGTTCCAGAATCTTGGAGTTGAAAAAAATATACCCTTATGTATCAAACAAACAGTAAACCAGTGGCAGTTCCCACAAGAGAAACATCCCACTCCTACATGTTGTTGTAGAGTCATTTAGCCTCCTGCTAGCCCGAGATCACAAGGCCTGCAGCTCCAGAAGCACTAGACATCCTCACGTTGAGAGGCTGCACTTTGGTGCTTTGCACACATTCGGCCTCTCCTGTAGCCTGCGTGTGACCTTTTCATACACCAATAACTGCACATGACCTGGAGCAAAGAACCCCAGATACTGCTTCTGGGTCTGGCTTCCCATGCTGGCCTTTTTCTTGCATTGGGGTGCACTCGTCTACAAGCAGTGTCTTCCCTCTCTACCCACATCACCACTGCCACTTTCCTCCAGCAGAAGATTCCCCAGCTTCCAAGTCTTTCAGACTTGCTGGTTTTGCACTCCAGGGCTTTCTGTGGTCTCTGCAGGAGTAGCCCAGGGTAAGGACTTCACCTTTCTTGCTAGATGGGAAGAAAGGAAGGTCTAGATTAGAACCCCCCAACATCTTGAATTTTATTTCAGTCCTGGCATTGACTTGTGTGCTAGTTCTTCCTATATAGTTATTTTGTCATTTTACCTGGAGAGTATCGTGTTCTAATTCTCAGAGGGCTGTGATGTCCATGTCAGCTGGAATTAACCACCACTTCACCACAGATGGTTGCAGGGAGCATAGGAAAGGCAGAAAGAACAAAGAATCCCCAAACCTCTCGCTGCTTCTTCACACAGTGCTGGCTGTGCACAGTTGGAAGCTTTCATCTGCACAGCAGTGAGTCACCACATCTGCGCCTCTGTAATCCCCTATAGTCCGACACCAACATCAACACGGCCAGGTACAGTGAGCGCGCTTCCTGGCTTTTCCAACTGACACAATGGAATTGACCTTCTGAATGGCTTCCCTGGATGGTGGCTTCCAGATTTGTAGCTCGCAACTCACTTTTGTTTTGTTTTGATGTAAAGATTCATCGTTTTCCAAAAAGTGTCTTTTCACAAGAATATTTAAAGAGAGTAAAAAGGAGTTTTGATCATTTGAAATTAAGTGGTATAGTTCAGGAAAAAAAAAAAAGAAAACATGGGTGAAGACTATGGGCAAAATGCATAGCATAAGAGTGGAATGCAGACATATCCCAAGCAGGATGTCACTGTTTGAGTACAGTCTCCCAAAATGAAGACTGTTGTGTCCACAGTCTCTGGTTCTGAAATACAGGCCTGAACCCTACAGTGCCTTCTTCTAATGGATTAGGGCCACTCGTTCTTCTACTTGTTATGTTACCCATCAATAGAATAGTCCTATTATTACTTTTTAAAAAGATTTATTTATTTGTTTGGAAATCAGGGTTACAGCTACACACACACACACACACACACACACACACACACACACATACACAGTGAGAGAGAGAATCTTTAATCTGCTGTCATAGTCCTCATCAGACCCAGATTTCACATATAAAAGAGGAACTCAGCTATGGTTTGCAAACAAATGGCTCTGCATTCAGTTACTTTCAGTTATTTTCTGTGTTCTTTAAAAACTTTTGGATTTTTCCCAGGAAAGAGGAGTATCCATTATAGCACCTCATTAGGGAGATATGTCTGTTTACACTGGCTTTTTTCAACAAATATAGCAAGTGTATTAAAAATGCAAAATATAATCTTGGCATTTGTCTCTCACTGAAACTCCTAAGCAGCATCATTCATAATGCACAGGGTTGGAAACCTTTTGCCTATTTCCTTTTTCTCATTACTTCATTTCTCAAACTCAGAAAATCAGATTGGCCAACTGAAATGTAGGAAAGCCTTCAGGAGTTCATTGTTTTGGTCTTTGAGCCATTGGTTTCATGAGCACCAAATAAATGACAGAAACAGAAAAGAAGGGCTTGCAGACCTGATGAATGTCAACACCCACAAGTGTGCCTGTCAGTGCTCCCCTTGTTCCTCAAATAACCTTTAGCCTTAAATAGTTACCCACTTCCCAGTGTACTTATCCCCATTCATTGATTTGAATTGTTGTCTCTTCATAAAATAATTCTTGTTATGTTGTGAACATTTGGAAAATATAAAAAAATTAAATAAAAATATTAGCATCCCTTGAATATCTCCCAGAGACAAATAACTTCTGGCTTACCTCTCTCCCCACCCCTTAAATTTTGTTTTTAATTAATTTTGTTTCTAAAAAGAAATTTGAGCTGTTTAATACTTCATTACCACCAAATTACCTTAAACTATAAAGGGTTGATATTTTCGTGATCTGGAACACTGTACTTCCTCTTGAATTTTAAAATTTGACTTTGCTAAGAGGAATTTAATTTTCTCTCATCTGAAATTACAAACAGATCTCTTCTGAGCCTGGGTTAAGCATGAAATTAAGGTAATTAAAGATGAGTAATGCTGAAAGTTCCCGAGCAAAATCAAAGTTAAAGAAACAATTAGGCTGTCGTGACTACAGCGGCATCACTCACAGGCCCTCTGGGGTTTGTTCTTTTGTTTTTTGTTCTCTTGTTTTTAACTTTTTCTCCTGTTTTCTTTGTCAATGCAGTACTAGATCAGAACTAGAGACCAGAGACTGATGCGAAAGAATCCTGGGCAGGGGAATGACCACCGCGGTCTTTTCTTCACTCCTGTGAATGCTTGCCTGTGTATCTGACAAACGTTCATGGGGTCCCCACAGTGTGCCATTCTGCAGTACTAAAATGCCAGAGCATCGTACAGAGGCAGGGAGCTGTTCACTTTTACAGTCCCCACGTGATGCCTTCAACCAAGAACCACCAGAAGGATAGGAATCTGGCTGAGCAGGTGAGGTGTGACATTCTCTGCAGGATGGAGAGGGTACAGCGTGGCACACCCCAGGGTATGTCAACACAAGGGGTCAGAAAGACAATCAGAATAGGAGTTGTCACGCTGGCCAGGCAGGGGGTGGTGAAGAGGCTGGCTGCCGCTGCCCTGCGGTGGGCTGGCCATTGGAGCCATGTGCGGACAATTGTGCTGGAACTGTCAAATGCTGGTCAGCAGAAGCTGTCGGTTAGTGGCTGGCACTCATCAAACTATTTGTTAACCATATGAACGTATTAGTCAGTTATTAAATTTGACATGTAAATAAAATTATTCAATAAATGCTATTAGATTATATATAACACTATTAGTACTAAAGCTTAAACTTCTGAATAGGGTATATGAACTAACCAGGGAAATTGATGAATATGTCAAACTTTGTTCCACGTGAAGATGGGATCTAAATTTTGAACCAAACACTATCAAAGTCTTTTTGTCACACATTCCATTATAACAGATGAGCTATCCCTGATTTCTCAAGTATTTTTGTATTTTATGCTATTTTATGTTATGCCATTTAAATTTGCATTTTTCATTTTCCGATCTCTTCAGATAGTTGACAGGGACCTCAAAGAAAGGAAACCTGTGTCTCATAAATTTGTATTTTCCACTAAACCAAGCAGTTTCTGACACATACCAGGGTTGGGATAAATATGGTCTATTATATTTCTGCACTTAATAAACTGGGCATTTTTATTAGGACAGTTCCCATGAAAGGAATAAATGGCATCTGCCTCTTCTTTAGCTTTGCAAATTATTTCTCATTTATTATTCATTTGGTCACTCCAAGTGTTTAGGACCCTTGCTACTTGTCTGGTTCTACGTTAAGAAAATTACATGCAACATAAATGAAATCAGCTGTGTCCCTTTGAGGAGTTCGTAAGTCAATAGGTAATAGTAATGTGAGACAGATGCCAATTGTATGAGGGTACATCAAGATTTTGTGGAAAAGTTGAATCGAAAGAGAATAAGCATTTTCGATGACCTTTTTGGACTACTCCCTTATAGAAACAGAAGAAACATTAACTCTAGCTAACAGTGTTTGTAGCACACATCAAAGAGAGTGAAGTCGCGGATGTGGGAACAGAGTGCACTCAGGTTAGCACAGAGGTCTGGAAAAGGAGGGGAGTTGGTTTGTACCCATGGTAGAGAGAGGATAACAGAAGAAAGTAAATCTGGGAAAGCAGGTTAAAACTAAGTGGGGTTGTGAGCCACTTGCACCCCATTGTAGTGTCTGGTTTGAGTCCAGCCCTGTCACTTCCAGTTCAGCTTCAGGCTACTGCACATCCTGAGGGGCTAAATTCTTGGGTCCCTGCCACATATGTGGGATATCCACACTGAGCCACAGACTTCCAGGCTTCTGGAACTTTGGGGACTTTCAGGGCCTTTGGGGAGTAAACCTGTGATACAATCCTCTCTCTCTCTCTCTCTCTCTCTCTCTCTCTCTCTCCCCATCTGCCTCTCCCTCTCCCTTGTCAAAAAGAATATTTACTTCATCAACTTCTAGGAGTGTTGCTAGCAGGAAGCCCTCAGCCCTCAAGTGTCAAATTATATTTTTCACATGAGTTTTCCTTAACATAGAAAAATAATTATGTTTTAAACAGAAATGCATCTTAGTTAATTTATGCTATCAGGGATTATTCCTGTAGGGTTGAGAAGAATGGTATAGCAGCTGCAAAAGACATGTAGTGTTTATATTTTTCAATAATGTATCATTTTTCTTCATTATTGATATCACATTCATCTCCCCTAGGTTATTTTTAAAACATTATAATTCATTAAACTGTATCTCAGAGCCAAGGAACTACAGACTAGAATCTTGATATTCAGAACTTGATAATCAGGGTAGTAAACTGAGTGAGAAGTAAAAATAGGAGCAGCCATTAGACGCTGCTTAGAAGGGCCTCATCCCCAAAATGAGTTAAAGCCTTCAAACATTTGTAAATGGCAAAAGAAAGAAAAGAAATTGTTATTTCCAAATAGTCTACTCTTTCCTTTCTCCTGAAAGATCACAAATTCTAGATTTTTTTATAAAAATACTTTCAAAAAGAATACCTGATTTAGTACTATTCTAAATTTTGAGAATTATCTCAATTTCATGTGAACAAGACTTGAACATTTGTGCAGGTCACAGGGGGCTATTTAACAGATTCTTGAAACTTATGGAGTGCTTTAGTCTGTCTTGACCACAGATGAAGGTAAACATTAAAGTAGCTAGCATCTGCAAAGTAGAAACAGAGTATGCGACACTTCAAGCCAAGACCCCACAAAAAAACTTTAAAAAATGTTACTGTAGGAAAAAATTACAATATCTCAAGAGAAAAACACCCTATTTATCATTCAATGTATCATCATTTAATATGAAAGACAGCAGAATGCATTCATTAATTGCCTGAATAAATTTGCATTTTAGATTAATTTAATTTTCACTAACGTCATTTGGATGACTCATGTGAAACATTAAGGAGTTTTCTGAGATGATTATTTCAGGAATAAATCATACAGAAATCAAAATACATTACATTTTTTCCTAAGATAAATTTTGAGCACTTTAAAAAGGAAATCATGCTGCAAAAATCATAAAATTCTGACATATTTAAATACTTTCATTTCAATAAGACTCTTTCCTTCCTCTATAATCTGAGCTTAACTTGTGCCTCCGGAACTCTCATTGTTTGTAAAACCACCCTATTTCATTTAGAATCATTTCTTCATAGACTGACAGTTGCAGAGTTGTGTGACATGTAGATTTTGTTAGATGGAGGAAAAATGCAAAAATCGGTCTAAATTTTACCTGAATAGACAGCAACACCGGTATCAGTCACCTGGACTTCCAGTTCCAGACAACGAGTCCACTGGATTTTCAATGACATAGAAGTCTCCAGTTTCCCTTCATCAACACCTCCGTTACCGGGCAGCCCATACTGCAAGGAGTTTAACACAAACGCTGTTGTAATACATGAGGAACACTAGTGTCTCTGCCCCCCACCCCCCAGAAAAGTCTAATGCTATCGCTTTGTCTTTTCTCGAAAGACAGGGAATTTAAGGCCTCGGAGAGAGAAGCCGAAAGGTTGGCAATGTCCAACAAAAGTGAAGGTCTTCACCGAAAAGCCAATGAACATCACCACACAGTTTTCATTGGCTTGAGTTTGGGCCTGGTCTAAAAAGAGGCTACCATGCCTAGGATAGGGTGTGCACTGCGTAACTTCAAAACCATATGACCTTCAGCTGCCCAGCAAACTTGTACAACTTTACAAGTTATTTAAAGTGGGAGACTTGGAAGTGTACAAACTTATTCAGAACAATCAAGCTAATATTGCCATAAGCCGCTCGAGTGGCTTTGTAAGTGAACGTGGCCAGATCCATGCTACTCATAGATTTCATAGCTTATAGAATTTGACTTTTTCAAGTGGAAAACACCACTTGAATATATATGGTCTAAAGAGCTCTTTTTTTTTTTTAGCACAAATGGAAGCTGTTATAAATTCTAGACCAAAGTGATGAAAAAATCAAATTCTATTACCAAAGGTTGTGTCTTTCAGAGATCACGAGGCTAAAACTGTGTATGATTATTAAGGCAATTTTTGGAGGGTGTGGAGAGGGATAATAAAATATATATGTATCCAATAAATACATCTGGATTTTGACAATAATTTTAGCAATTTGAGTTGTATTGTTTTATTTTTTAAGGTTTTTAAATTTACTTGAAAGAGTCACAAAGAGAAGGGAAAAAACAGAGAAAGACAGACAGAGATCTTCCATCTGCTGGTTCTCTCCCCAAATGGTCATACCAGGAGCTTCATCTGGGTCTCCCACATGGGTACAGGTGCTCAAGCACTTGGGCCATCCTCTGTTGCTTTCCCAAGTGTATTAAAAGGGCACTGGACTGGAAATAGAACAGACAGGGCTCAAACTGGTGCCCATATGGGATGCCAGTGCTGCAGATGGTTGCTTAACCCATTGCACCACAACATGGACCTCTGTTTTTGCTTCTGATCTATCTGATTTCAACATTAAACTGTGTGTAAAAAATTAACAGTGATGGGGCTGGCACTGTGGTGCAGTGGGTTAACGCTCTGGCCTGAAACACCGAGATCCCATATGGAAGCCAGTTCTAGTCCCGGCTGCTCCTCTTCCGATCCAGCTCTCTGCTGTGGCCTGGGAAAGCAGTGGAAGATGGCCCAAGTCCTTGGGCTCCTGCTACCCACACAGGAGACCCGGATAAAGCTCCTGGCTTCTGGCTTCGGACTGACACAGCTCCGGCCATTGTGGCCAATTAGGGAAGGAACCAGCGGATGGAAGACCTCTCTCTCTCTCTCTCTGCCTCTCCTTCTCTCTCTGTGTAAATCTTTCAAATAAATAAATAAATCCTTTAAAAATTGATTTATTTGAAATATTAACAGTGATGTCATTTATAAGGCTCCCTTTTTTGAATTTGGCAATAATAACTGAACCTGTGGCTAGTTAGAGGACTTGGATGCTGCTTGCTTTCTCTTTAATTTATGTATCTTCAACATTCTATCAAAGCCAACAATTTAGAGCTAACTCAACATTTGCTAGTGTAATTGAAATATATGGCAAAATTATTGCAAAAAATCTTCTATTTCATCAGCTAAACATTCAATAAAATATCTATTTTATCAGGTGACTTTTAAATTTTTAAGAACTTTTCCATGAATTAGTAAAAACTTTTCAGAATGCAATAAAACAATACATCTCCATTCTATGATTTACAAAGTGTAGAAAATACTCAAGAATAGAGTAGATGAGGTGTAACAAGGTTGATTTTTAAATTCTTATCTAGTATTAGAAATATTCCAGTGTGTTTGCATTTCAAGGCTACTCCATGCAGACTACAAGGCTATCACTTCACACAGTAACTTTTATTTTCATAGCAATTCCTCTCCATTTCAGAGATAACATAATCATCATCTTTCTTAATCTGTCAGGTTGAAAGTGTAGCATTAACAATGGGGCTGGCATTGTGGCAAAATGGGTTAAGCCATTGCCTATACCACCAGCACTCCATATGGGCACCCTTTCCAGTATCAGCTGCTCCACTTCCAATCCAGCTCTTACTAACGCATATAAGAAAGTCACAGAAAATGACCCAAGTGCTTAGGCCCCTGCACTTGTTACTGGAGAAGCTAGGGTTCTTGTCTTCATGCAAGAAAGAATTCAGACGTGAGACAGAGAGTAGTGGAGAGCAAAATAGCAAGGTTTAGGGTAGGGATATCTGTAAGAACGGATGAGCACCTCTCCAGACAGAACCTGAGAGAGAGTGCCCAGTCGCTTGGACTGGGGGAGAGCGAGGTTACATGGTTGAGTGGAGAGAATACACCTGGGCAAACCAGGCGGGCGGCTCAGCAGAGAGGCAGAGGGCTGAGTGCGCAGTCTGGTTGAGGCCGGGGTTTTTAAGGTGATGGGTCTGCCTTCCCACCTCTTCTCCTTCTAGAACAAAGGACGTTTTGGATGTAAGTATGAAAAATTTCTTTCTGAGTTTCCCCTCTGAAGTTACCAGACAGGGAGAAGGATGGAAGGGGCAGGACGATGAAGTGCAGATACTGAGCTGCACCTGGACGGTTATCGGGATGACTTTGAGATGCAGATGCTGGACCTGGATGTCACTGCCTTAGGCCTTTGTCACACACGTAAGCTCATTTCTGACTTCCTACCTAACACACTCACATGGGGAGCATGGGGGGAGCCCCGGAAAAAGCTCCATGGCTTCAGCCTGGCCCTACCCTGGCTGTTGTGGCCATTTAGGGAGTGAACCAGAGGACAGAAGATCTCTCACGCTCTAACTTTGCCTTTCAAACAAATAAATAAATCCTCAAAAACTTACTTTACTTTATAAATATAGCATTAGCAACACTTGAGACTGACAGAAAAAGATACAAAATTCTTCAGTTTGATCATGTTTCAATCAATAAAACACAGCTAGCATTATGTGAGATGCCTGTACATTTTTCAGTTGAAAAATATTTTATTAAAAAATCTCTTTTCATATTTTCTTATAATTAATGGTTTCAACATTGATATTATTTATTACTAATTTGGCATTAATATTTATAACATCTTGTGTTTAATGCTATTAATAGTAATTCATTGTGAACCATTACTTTAGAAGAGAAATTTTGTAACTAGGGAAATGACTGTATCTGAGTGTTCAGCAAACTTCATGCTATTGCATGTCATTTTGACATTAAGAAATTAACAGCCAGGCAAGATTCTCTACACATTCAAAGAAAAACTGTCACTTTAGACAGCTTGATCAAAATCCTAAACACAATCATGTTTATAATTTAGAGCAGTCTGTGCTTCTAGGAACATAGACTCAATGTTCTCAAACAGGACTTTCCTATTATTTATAAATGATTCTAAAATAACACATTAAATATTTCTTAGAAGATTCCTGATGGTCTATGGAGCCATCTGAAGAAATATTAAAGCCAATTTCTTCTTAGAAATTAAATGTGTTACAATTGCTTTTGAGAATCCTTTACTCTGACACAAGCCCTTTGAGGAAAGAAGCTACATTGTTTACATTACTTTTTGTCCTTACTTTGTCATTACTTTGATGTGGTACATGAAGTGACCAAAAATCTATTTAGCATGTTATAAGATAGTAGCATGTAGAGGAAAGAAATCCAAAAATTCATACACAGGAACAAAAAAAAAAAAACATGCTTGGTCAATATGTACTTTTATGGACTTTTAGATTGATAGCTCTCAAGTCTTTTAAATAGCAGGTGCCTAGTAAAATAAATACGTACCTCGTTACATACAATAGCAAGTTGATTTGATCTGAGGATAATACCTCTGGGGCTGAGAAGAACTCAGACTCCCCAGGTTCTGACTCTGAAATCTACATTAAATAGAGAAGTCCAAGAAGAAAAACAAAACTTCAATAAAAGGGAGGAGGTAAGGATGGGAGAGAACAAATAGAAAACATTAAAAGAGAGAAACAAACAACAAAATAAAATGGCTCAGACCGTTCCCCTGGAGCCATCTATAATGCCTGGGTACACTTCAAAATTTAAATTACTTGTCTCTTAATTATCTTGGCTGCAACTTATCACCTGGTCACATGTGTCAAGCAGAACACAGACTAAACTAGAACAAAATGGTGATCGATGGAATTAATTTCATGATGTTCTATCGATTGTGTAGAAAACTAGGAAGATTGGCCGGCGCCGTGGCTCAACAGGCTAATCCTCCGCCTTGCGGCGCCGGCACACCGGGTTCTAGTCCCGGTTGGGGCGCCGGATTCTATCCTGGTTGCCCCTCTTCCAGGCCAGCCCTCTGCTGTGGCCCAGGAGTGCAGTGGAGGATGGCCCAAGTGCTTGGGCCCTGCACCCCACGGGAGACCAGGAGAAGCACCTAGCACCTGGCTCCTGCCATCGGATGAGCGCAGTGCCCCGGCCGCAGCGCGCTGTCCGCGGCAGCCATTGGAGGGTGAACCAACGGCAAAGGAAGACCTTTCTCTCTGTCTCTCTCTCTCACTGTCCACTCTGCCTGTCAAAAATGAAAAAAAAGAAAAAAGAAAACTAGGAAGATTTAGGGTTTATCACAGTGCTGAAAAGTGTTTGTTTTTTTCCAGCAGATGTAGCCATTAGTTATGAGCATAGCATTGAGCTAAAGGTCATTAAGAAGCTGATGTAATCAGTTACACCCCTCTGCCCCTACTTTTTAACAGAACTCCACTTAATGACAGAGAACTCAGAAGAAAAGCAAACTTGGAAAAAAAAAAAGAAGAATGCAAAGTCGTTGGCACATGTTAAGTTTAGAGTATCCATTATACACCTATGTGTAGATCTTGAATGAATTATACTGAAAGAAATCGCACTTACAAAAATAAAAGGTAGAGTTAAAGATATAAATTTGGGGTTTATGCATGTATGTGATACTTAAAACCACTGGGGAAGAATGAGATCACCTTGGGAGCAAATATAGAAAACAAGACAGTTGAGGGCTGAATCCTGTCTTAGGAATCAGGAACAGAAGGAAGACTGAACAAACCAAGCGATAAGAAGCAGCAATTAAAGTGAGAAAATACAAGAGTGATGACCTGCGACATCAGCACAAAGGTGTTTCAGAAAGAGCAGAGGATCAATAGCATCAGGTGACAGTGAGAGGCCAACTTTGTTACAGATCCCAGCTCTCACATCAGACTCTTTTTTCCTTGTTGCAAGTTTTCTCTTTGGGTCTCAATTATTGAAATTATTCATGTTTTTCTTAATGAAATATTATCTGGTCCATGTAAATTAGTTTTTGCAAATACGTACTAGAAGATTCCTCCTAGCTGTATCCAACTACTGAGTATAGCCTTGCTTGGAAAATCAAGGTGTCCATCAGATGAGGCAATACAAATAGTAGGAAACATGGTGGCCTTAGGGTAGAATAGCAGAGCTGAGTGGGTACCACTGGCACATATTATCCATGTGCATCTCACAGAGCATTGACTGATGCTGAGATTTCAACTTGCATAGCCTTGACTTTAAAAGTATCCTCTTGCATAGAGGAATATTTTCCTATTTGACCAGGGGCCCAATTTTTATGGAAAGTATATCAGAGAGTTAAAAAAAATGGGACCACTACAGACAGGTAAGTAATCTGAATCATGAGGGCAAGATACTACCACTTGATCACTCTCACCAGTGGGAGGTGGCATCTTACGACCATTCAGTATGAAAGGAAAGTAGGAGTTACAGAGAAAGGGCATTGGTTCAGGTCTTGTGGAGACTTCTTACCTCAGTAGGGACAGGGTTAGGGCAAAGGTTGATAATACATGGCCTTGACTCATTGTTGGTATTGCTGCTGGGTTTCATAAGGCAACTGTCTAAAAATATCAAGAAGATAAACATATTAGGGAGTGATCCAAAGTTAGACATAATTTATGAATGTTGAAATGTGTAATGATACTCCATATAATCCTCCATGATGAAATTAGTCATCAAATAAAATTAAAGTTGCAGATACAAAGATCAGAATTAACTCATTCTTTATTCTTTTTGAAGCAATAACCTTAGAACTTTATAATTCACAGAGACACCAATGTCCAGGTATACATTTCAATGGATCTCAGTTTATGACACATTTTGATGAAAGGGAAAATGATGTACCTGCGTGGCAGTGTATCTCTGTGTTTGCTTTCAGTAGGAAAGGTTCAGCAAGCTTGAGAAAGAAGATTCAGAGGTCCTCATCACTTCTATAATGCACATTGTGACATTTAACTGTCAGATATTATTTCTAAACTATTAACTTTTATGGAAGCTAATTCAGCAATGATGTTGATGGTTAATAATGTTGGCTTCAAAAACAGTTGGGCCGGTGCCATGGTTCAACAGTTGCTTGTGGCGCCGGCACACCGGATTCTAGTCCCAGTTGGGGTGCCGGATTCTGTCCCGGTTGCCCCTCTTCCAGGCCAGCTCTCTGCTATGGCCCGGGAGTGCAGTGGAGGGTGGCCCAAGTGCTTGGGCCCTACACCCCATGGGAGACCAGGAGAAGCACCTGGCTCCTGCCATTGGATCAGCGTGGTGCGCCGGCTGCGGCGACCATTGGAGAGTGAACCAACGGCAAAAGGAAGACCTTTCTTTCTGTCTCTCTCTCTCACTGTCCACTCTGCCTGTCAAAAAAAGAAAGAAAAAACCATAGTTGGATAAAGGACACAATCTTCCCAGCAGTTTTTTGAATTCTGCAATATTTCTAGCTTTTTCTTTTCTTTCTTCAGAGGAAAAGTTGGGGCAATAATTTGGCACAGTCTTATTTCCTTTCACTTAGAAGCATTATTTTTTCAACATTAAACACCTTTAAGATTTGGCCCATGAAGGCACTATAATAGGATTTTTAAACTTTGAGTCAGACTGGTCCCCGCAGATAGCTTCAGTACCATGTACAGTGGTAGATGACAAGAGCCAACACATAGTAGGTACTCGGGAGTCAGTTGCTGACTGAATTATAGTAGCCACAGCAGGTTGGTTATCTCAGTAGAGAGTTGGTTATTAGCATTAAAGGTATTAGGCAGGAAAGGCCACAATCAAAATAAAATATGTCTCTTATTGCATTGATTTCTACAGTTGTTTTCACAGTGTTGGCTTATAATCTTCCTGTGAACAGGTGCCAAAATGCTTAAGACAAGCCAGTTATTAATTCCCTGAGAAAATTCAATTTTATCCTTTAAAAAAGGCAAAATTTTCTCTAAATCTTGTTAGCAGAGATATTTTTCACTTAACATATCAATATAAACTCAGAAAGTTTTCAAGGTATTATCCAGGGATACTTTTAAGGCTACTTATGGATTTTACAAGCCATAAAAAGAAGTTGTTGCACTCGAACATTTTAAATTCATTTTTCAAATATCAGTCCATTAAGACATTTCATTTCTCTCATCTGATTTTTCCCTAAGGCAAGATAATGTATATTTGTTTATGTAAAGGATCGATAGAAAAATGGTTCTCATAAGGAAAATCATTAAATTCTCCTCCCTGGAGGTAGATAGAGCCATGCTCAATAAGGCATGAAATAGTTTTATTTCTTCTTAATAACTGCAGACAAATGATTTTTTTATTTTTCATTGCTCCTGTGTCTCCAGGTTTAAGTGAAAATGCTCACTTTCCTACTATTTCTCAAAGCATAAACGGAACCTCGTTTCTCTTCTTCGTCACAGAGAAGCCCTGGGAGGGTGGCTCAGGAGTTAATTCCTCTGTCCACGAGAATAAAGCAAATTCAGACTTCATGGTGGAGCACGCCCAGGTGGTAAATCAAAAACAACAAAGCCATCCCTAACACTTCCAGTACAGTGTTGCGACACTTTCAAAGGCATTGCGAAGCAGCGTTAAGACAGAAACTAGCAGGGACTAAGCGAGTGGTCTCTGTTTAACCTGGGTGTCATTTTTCTGTTATCAATCTTTAACAGTAACTCAAAATTTGAAAAAAATGCCCCATTGCACTCATAAAGAATCGTTAAATATGTAACATTATTTTTGCGATTAATCTTCTTGATGATATGTTGGGAACATCTCTGTAAGACTGGCACTGGGATTACTCACAGCATAGGGAAGTGATGTTTCTAAACTCACGTAGAAGTTGGATGTCAGAGGCACATTCAGATTTTGTTATTCTGAATGCCAGCCTCTGTGTTTCATTTAATGTTGCCCATTTACAAGGAAAGAATTTAGAATTCTTGTCTTTGCCCTCATGAGAGAGACATTTGGAAAGCAAAGGCTTGAAGATTACCTATAACCAAAAGCAAAATTTTGGTTAATCTTCATTTATTTTCCTGGAGAAGTTTAGTCAAGTTATGAAAATTATTTGAAATAACAAAATCTGTTGGCAATGACGAACTCTAAGAAGAAAATATTAAACTGCTGCATAAGTTCTCCAAAATGAATGCTCTTTATACTGCTTCCTTAAGAGGAACTATTGCTTTCAGAAGAATTATACATTCCTAGTCCTCAACACCAAAGCCATGAGGAACTTATCACATAAAGATGAATATCTTAATTTTGTTCTAAGCAGGCCCTGACCAACCCTGTCCATAAAAAATCTCTAAGGAGCCATAAGTGGAAAGTATCAGAACCATCCGACACAGAGAAGGAAGTGTGCACGTGGCTGAGAGTGGCCAGTGGTTCCTAGAACACATCAGAGGACCCATTCTTCTTCCTTCTGTGCTACTTGTTAATGCTGCAGGTGGCCGCGGGATCTAGAAACAGAAGCCATCGGTGCCAGTTTCAGTCCTTGTCCAAAGAAACTTCTCCAAGCCTTTTCCCTTTTGCAGTTTAATGCAACAAGCCCAGGGGCTTTTTCTGTCTTCTGCCTCCACAGGCAATGTAGGGAAAATCCCATCATTTTTCTGAATATTTTCATGTAATATACAGGCACGATCCAGTAGTTACTGTGGCTAATCCATTGCTGTAATTAAAACTTTACTCTTCTTTCAAATTTAATACATTGATGGTTGTACTCTGAAGTCAGATGTGTGCATTGTCATAACGAACTCTTTCTGTTTCCCTTCCTTCTGCTTAAAACTGCTTGCAGGTACTTAGGTTTTAAGGAAAACAGGTCTCCAAATAGTATAATGGGGGAATGTAATCTCTGGTAGCTAATCACCTAAAGGTATAAAATGAATATAACTTAACAGTGACAATGTCTAGCTTTAGAGAGTAAATCAGACACAAGATTTTTCTCTGTAAATGGTTATAACCACACCTTGAACTGCTTATTAGAAAATATTGAACAGAGGCAAATAGCAATTGCAAATTCTGGGCCTTAAATCCTAATTCCATCCACAATGTTAGTGTTTGACTTAGGAAAAAAATGCATTTTCTTATTAAATTATAATTCAGAGTGAAAATGTGTTACCCCAGGCAACCATATGATACTATAAAAATGCAATTTATTCTACTACGTAAAACAGAACTAAAAATGTTCCAAGTCACAGAAGTGGTGTAAGCAATGAACTGAAACATATTTTAAATCCATTAAGTTCCAAAACATGTGCACTCTATCTACAGACAAACTAGCACTCAAAAAAGTCAATGCCATTTTTACAATCTAAATTTCTAAGAAAGTGTTTTGTAAAGCTGATAATTGTTGAAATTGGGTGAGAAATGACTGAAGATTCATTATGAGTATATTCTATCAATTTTTACATAAGCTTATGTAAGTTTTAAGTGTCCATTAGGACACTGACTGATACCCCTGTCTGATAGTTCTCAAAGTCTAGTGTTTCAAGGTCAGCTGGCAGACTGTGTTCGGGGCACACCTCGGTGACTTCTGATTTCATAGGTCTAGGCTGAGCCCTGAGAACGCAACCCTGAACAAGTTCCTGGTGATGCTCTGGAATTACCCTTTTCAAACCACTCCATTATTATTTTTTGAAAGATTTATATATTTATTTGAAAGGCAGGGTTATAGAGAGAGTGGGAGAGAGACCTTCCATTGGCTGCTTCATTCCCTAAACTATTGCAATGGCCAGGGGTGGGCCAGATCAAAGCCAGGAGCCTCTTCTGGGTCTCCCAAGTAGGTTCAAGGGCCCAAGCACTTGGACCATCCTCTGCGCTTTCTTAGATACACTATCAGGGGTCAGACTTGGAACAGCCAGGACTGGAACCAGCAACCAGTTCCCCACCACCGGTCTAGGAGAGGAATCAGGCAGCTATTGCCATTCTAAAATCTCTGGGAGGAGTTGTATTACTTGAATGGAGGAATAGGACAGAACCCTTCCCTTAAGGCTAGGAGGGAAAGTTACAAATTATCCTAGATGTTAAGAGGAACATTCAGCCTCTGTTTTAGGATTACTTCTTGGACTTAGTTCTTTTCTTAGTTCTTTTCTTCCTTAAATGAACTCTATCTTAGCTGGAAATGTTTCATATAAAAATTCTCCCTTGGAAGCATAAACAGTAACGTGTTAAATTAGCAGTGTTAAACTTCTCCAAATGGCAAGTAGAGCAAGGAATGTGAAAGGAGAAAAACATCCAGGCGAAAAATACACTTTCTATATAGATCTCTTTAATCTGTTCCATTAGAGGTGAGAAGATGCCAAAATTGATTGAGTGCCTACTATTTGCTAGTCTTCTAAAAACATTAACTCCCTAAAAATCAGAGTGGTGGGCAAGAAGGGAAAAGAACCTGGAGAAACTAAATGGCTTCTCCAATATCAAGCAGCTCGTGACAAAGATTGTATTGGAACTCAGCTCTAGTCCCAATGGCTGTAACTTCGCATGCAGCCAAACTGATTCCATAACAGAATATGAAGAGGGACAAGGATGTTACACCTCCTGCATGATGGAAGAGTCCTAGTTACCAGGAGTTTCGCCAACTGAGAGCTCTTGGTCCACAGTTACCGCCCCTGGCTGAGCAAAAGCATGAAGCGTTTGCTGAGGTATGATAAAGTCCTGAACTCCTTGGCAGATCACAACCCAACTATACTTTCCCTCCACCCCTGCTCCCTTCTCATCCCTTCTGCAACACTGATCCAAGAATATTCTCTAATGAATTGTCTGCTTGCTAAGCTCCACCTCAGAGTGTTTCTCAGAAAATGTAACCTGTGGCAAAGATAGCCCCTTTTGCTTTGTAAAATTAATGGGAAAATAACAAATGGCTCATAAAATCATAAATGCCCTAATATTGGAAGATGGTTTATAATTTAGATGCTCAGTTCTCCATTAAAAAATTTGAGCAATGATTTAACAAAAGGTCAACAGCTTCTTGAATTCCCTGTGTTTGAGTCTGTAGCAGTTCCACCATCCAGTCTGGGAGAGAGGAAATTTAGCAAGCCTGAAGTACAGACGCAAAAGTGCTCTATTTGACCTGGGAGAGTATCTCTTCCTCACCAAGACTAAAGAAGGTCTTGGCATCGGTGGGGAAAAGCCCCAACAGTGAGGGGCCACTCATCTGCTTCTTTATCTTCAAAGTGTGCTCATAGGGGACTGCACCAAGTACATTCATAAAATTCCATGATATACATGTAGGATCTCTGTCCTTGATGTGCTATACATTGTGAATTAATACTATAACTAGTACTCCAACAGTATTTTTCACTTTGTGTTGCTATGTGAGGGCAAACTGTTGAAATCTTTACGTAATATATACTAAACTGGTCTTCTGTATATAAAGAGAATTGAAAATGAATCTTGATGTGAATGGAAGGGGAGAGGGAGTGGGAAAGGGGAGGGTTGTGGGTGGGAGGGAAGTTATGGGGGGGGGAGCCATTGTAATCCATAAGCTGTATTTTGGAAATTTATATTCTTTACATAAAAGCTTTATTAAAAAAATTCCATGATATATATTTGAAGAGACAAAGTTAACTTTCCCTTATTCTTTAATAGCATTTGGGTACTTCAAGGTTGTGTGAGGCTTCTAGCAAGCACTCTTGGGGTAGGCAGAAACCCAAAGAGGAGGCTTATGGAGATGCAAGCCACCTCCCTGAAGTTAGGGCGTATGGTCTGGGGGGGGGGGTCCATCTTTCTCATCAGTAAACTGGAGTTGCTTACCTCTCTGGTTTGTGTGGGGTCTGATGGAAGACTCCAGGTGCTTAGCACACCTGTCACACTCTGGACTGCTGCATTAATGAAACATGTTACTGCTATCAGTCCTGTTCAAGAACAAAAACCAGTGTTTTCTTTCTCTGCAATGTTTCAGATTTTAGTCCTTGAAAAGAGAAAGTGGAATTCAAATCAGCGGTTTTTAGGCAACGAACTATAAAAATTATGCATCTGTAATAGTGACCCAGGGCTTATTGATTTGGAGTCTTTATTGATATCAAGAAGGATGCAATGAAAAAAGCTTTTCTATACCTTTAAGGAAAGTTCCCTGACAAGAAAATAAGTGTAACTTTTAGGAAAGGTTGCGTATAGTGAAAATAGGTATTTAATCATAATTTTTACTGGCAAACTTCTAAAATTAAATCATACAGAGTTAGTAATAATGTTAAAACCCATAATATTCTGCAATTATTATAATAATACCTTATCTTTTGCAAGTGTGATACAAGTTTCAAAGCACTTAAATCTACATTAGTTCACTATAACTCCAAGTATAGGTCTTACCCTAGCCTCATTTCCAGCTGGCCCATAAATTGATTTATTTATGCTACTTAGACCTTTGGATTAAATAACCACTCCAACTGTCTTGAATTTGCCTAAATAAATAAGTTGTTCCTGATATAATTAGTTTAACAATATGGGATTTAACATGAAAAAAATGTGTATTTTCTTAGGAAATATAAAAATTTCCTTTTCATAGTGCAGACAAATCAGTTTCGGCCTTTCTTTCTCTCCTCTTTTAGTATTTTGTAATGCACGCTACAATTTCTCATCAGAAAAAAGTTCTTCATCATATCTGTACTCAGAGATTCAGGATTTTTGAATACAGGATGTGAACTGGCCATGATAGTGCTAAATCCATCTGTTAGGCTAAGAATTCTCTAACCAGGACTGTATGTACAGGAACGCAGAGGGGAGAGTCTACTGTGCCAGCTCACCATACTGTGGCTGCCCCCACCAGGGCATAGGTAATGGTATAGACTCTCCTCTGAGAATCAAGGGCATCGCTGTCCAACCTGTAACATGAGCTCAGCTCTTCTTCCCTAAGCCAAGAAGGGTCAGCTCTCTTACCCTCCATGTGTGTTGCTCAGTGTATACTCCCAAAGCAGACACAGCAAAGGCTGGGCATGAGGAAGGCACTGGCATGGGAATGAGGGGCTCTAGCTCGCCTGTTTCCTGTGGATCAGAGCTCTTGGACCTGTACCAGTGAGCGGGGTGCTTTAAACCCAGCCTATCAGAAAGTATTCATGCTATATTTGGGATTAAAACTGGAAATGGATTCTTTCCACTACATGGAAAATGGGTCAATGTCCCTAGACATTCCTAACAGAAGGAGTGTCTCAGAGTGTCTCTGTCTAATAGCTTTGCATTCAGGTTAAAGACTAGGAAATGATACATCATAATTTAAGTTTTTAAATAATCACTGACCATCACTTTGGAATATGGCCAACATGAATAGTAAGCTTATTAGCCAATTATACTTCTCATTTTTAAAATTAAAATAATTGTTAATATTTTATCATCTAAATGACACAGATTACTTCATAATGTTCATGATTTTAACTCTAGTCCTATCCCAGTAGCAGAATTCCTACAAATACTCTTCCTAAGTTATGCATGCAGACAAAAACACACGTGTTCTACACACACTTGCAGTTATCATGATAGCATTTCTTCCAGCCATAAATTTGTCATATGGAGAAAAACATTCATTTTGCAAAAAGGTGGAATATGTAGGTAATTATCTTGAGGTGTTCTTGGTCCCTAGCATAATTATTTTAAATCAATCTAAAAAAATAACTATTTGCTTCTAAACAGTTCAGATCAAATCATTAGCAGTTTTTTCTGCTCTCTCCTATTTAAGCTTACTTGATAGTAGAATGCCATATGATTGTGTTGATTTATAAGAAATTCAGAAACGTCCCAGTAAAGTGAGAATTCTATTGTGGAGAGCTTTCTACAATACCAGAAGCAGTAGAGTGATACAATATATCTTCCCAGGATCTACACAAATTTGTCACAAACTAGGAAAGGGGTGCAGAGAAACATAAAACAAATCACCATCATCACACAGCAACCTGCAGAGGGGCAAGAGTGGGCCTCCAGCTCCGCTGTTCTGTTTTCCACAGTGCTGCTGTGCTCTGCCCCTCTGTTTCTGATAAAGTGCCAGACGCTTCCTGTCCAAACCCCAGGTGGGCGCAGTTCCATGTTCCTGCAGTATCAACAGAAAGAAGAAACAGGTTGACTCCACTGAAAGTCAGCAGGATGAACTAATTAATAATCTTCTCTCTCCTACTGAAACTTGTCTTTCAGAAATCTACGTGTGTCACACTCTAGGTGAGATTCCAAACACGAACGTCCTTCACGATGAAATAAAACAATTAAATGAGATACAAAGCATTCTTGTGAAAGCTTGCTACCTATTACAGCAAGCTTGGAGTGGTGGTTTGGGGTCAAATTGCCTCATATTTAAGTAGGCAACTTAGGCATTTTTTCTCACCAAAATGCTGTGTGCACACAGGATCTTTTTAAAATACATTTTTTAAAGAACTGTCCTGGGGCAGTGCTGTGGCCTAGGGGGTAAAGCCATCATCTGCAGTGCCGGCATCCCATGTGGACACCAGTTCGAATCCTGGCTGTTCCACTTCTGTTCCAGCTCTCTGCTATGGCCTGGGAAAGCAGTACAAGATGGTCCAAGTGCTTGGGCCCCTGCACCCATGTGGGAGACCTGGAAGAAGCTCCTGGCTTCGGATCAGCTCAACTCCAGCCATTATGGACATTTAGGGAGTGAGCCAGCGAGTAGAAGACCCCTCTCTCTCTCTTTCCCTCACTTTGCCTCTCTGTAACTCTGCCTTTCAAATAAACAAACAAATCTTAATAAAAGAGAACTGTCTGAATCCAAGTTTATAGGATAAAATACTGGCTGGAGTTGATAGAATTTCATCTGGAGACTGATCATCATTTTGATAAATGGAAACTTTTTTGAAAACAGTTTTATCATGATATAATTCATATACCTTATAATCTACATATTTAAAGCATACATTTCAAAATTTTTAGTATATTCATAGAATTCTGCAATCATCGCCATTAGAAAAATTGTATACTCCTAGAAATTCCTGTTACCCTTTAACTCCCACCTCACAATTCCTTCACAACCCCTTCTATCCCCTAGAGTGCCCAATCACTATCCTGCTTTCTGTCTCTGAATGTATCATATGAATAGAGTCATACATGGGTTTCGGTGGCTGTCTTCTCTCCTTAGCATAGTGTTTTCAAGGTTCACCCAGTTGGTAGCATCTATCAATTCTTCACTGCTTTTTGTGACTGAATAATATTCCAGTGTATGGATATTCTACATTTTGTTTATCCTTTGATTAACTGATAGACATTTGGATGGTTACCACCTGCTGCTGGTTAATGAACAGCAGCCACAATCAACAACGGTGTATAAATTTTAACATGGGATTATGCTTTTATTTCTCTTGGGCATACTTAGGAATGGAACTACTGATTGAATGGTAATCCTTGTTTAACTTTTTTGAGGAGTTGGCAAACATTTTCCAAAGTGTCCATATTATCTTACAGCATGTAGAGATTTAATTTACCAGAATTTGACACAATCATTTGTTTGCTGCCTCTGTTATGAGTTGGCACTTGCTCTAACATATCTTAATACTGTTTCTTTGTTTACCTCCTCAATTACCCGAATTCCAATAGAAACCAGCAGAGAAGAGGGGACAGTCCTAAGGATCCCAAATTAATACCAGATAGTTTCATATGTATCCCTAGGAAAATTCTGGAAGTTCTCACTCACTCAGAGTCAGTTTACTCTTTACTTAGGCAAGGCTTATTTTCTTGATGTCCTGGACATCAAAAGAAGAAAATTAGAAAATTGTGAACGTTTCCAGACACTGGCTCGCTGATGGCAGCCTCTAAATAGCTGAATGGCTCCTAATGAGAAAAGAAAACCAACGCAAAAGCATGAAAGAAGACCTAAGACCCCTAAACATGCTAACCCTTTCGTTTCAGGGTGTATAGCTTTCTAATGGCTCTGAGATACCACTGAATGGTATCATGGCACAATAATTGATCCTTAGACTTACAGTGTGCAGTAATCAAACAGATACAATGATGCCACTAAGAAATGAGTGGACCTTTTCAGTAATGGTCTGAGAGGTTTTCCATCCAAATGACGCATTTTTTTAAAAAAAAGCTCATCTATTAAAAATCAGGTCCCCAGGACTGGATGGAACTTTATTCATGTGATGCCATGGAAAAATATGACCCCGGATTCCAGAGAATTGCTTGTGAGTTTGTGGGTGCGTGAGCTTACATACCAGACAGTCACTGTAGTTCTCATCTTTATCACACATCAAGCATTCGATCTATGGATTTATTCAGAGCTTCTTTTAGACATTTTATTTCCTTCTACCTGTTATACACATGGAAGATCATATGACGTGCTGAGGCATATTCTAATGCCCCCAAAGAAAATAAAAGGACAATGTACTTTTTTGAGAGTTCTTTTGAATTCATACATCCTCATTTACAGAAAGTCATCCAAGAAGCATTAAATAGTAAGAGTCAAGCTATATAATGGACTCTGGAGATAGAGAAGTAAATGAAGTCTATTTCTTCCCATCAAGAGCAGCCAAACCATTTGTCATGGATCTAGCATTACGGCAGTGGTAATGTTAACAGTTCCTGATCATTCCCTTTGCAGCAGGAATCGTGCTAAGTGCTTGGCAGGCTTGGGCATTTATTTCTCACTAACTCTCTGAGGCAGACACCTATTATTCTCGGACACACAGAGGCTAAGCAACTTATCAAAGAATAAAGCAAGGTGGAGGGCTCTGCTTCTGACTGCAAAGGAAGAAATAGATGCGGTAGAACCATGAAGAAGAAGATATCTTTCGCATACCTTTAGGGCTTCCCACTCCTGAGCACCTCTGGAGCACCACACCACACAGCACATGAAGAGCTCCCTCCCTGTCTTGTAGAACTCCCACCGCAGGCAACAACAAACATTTTGGCTGTTCTAAGCAGAAGAGAGTTTAATGTAGGGAATAGTGTATTTACAAAATTGTTACAAAAATTTTAGGAGCAGGTGCTGGCCTGGACCTCCAGGAATGACTCCCAGAACCACATCATAGCACTGGCCTGCCAAGGCAACGGTGGCTTCTGGCAACCCTGGCAGCTCCTGCTTCAAGGTCACACATGCCTTAGCCTTGACCTGGCACCAGCAGCCCATCACTGGCACTTCAGGTAATTTCTACCAAATCTGCTCCTGAAAAATAAGTGTCTCTCACCCCAGGCCCTGCCTCACTCCTTGGTCAATTCAGTTCTGAGTATAGTTGTTCTTTGAGATTATCTGACAGGCAAGACCTAAATCACATCTAGAATCCCAGCTTCAAACACTTGTAGGATTTTTTTCTTTTGCCCTCTGCTTACTAGAGGAAGGTTGAAGGAATTGTTTAAAAGGCTAACCCAGCCTATCTGCTATAACCAAGAAACATTTCAGGGCAAATGCCACAGCCTTTCGTTCCAGTGTTTTAAAAGTCCCTGTGGCTTGCAATACCCTTTTGAAGGATCTTCCCACACACAAAAAATTCATTTATTTTTAAACATGCATCTCATTTTGACTCCAATTTTCTGTTTTGCTTTATTTCTTACATAAATAAATAAGAAACTTTTTTTTAAAAAATTTCATCTATTAATCTTCTAATAACTTTAAAGTAACAACATTTTTTGAAAGGGTAAGAATTTGCAAGTGTTCTTTGCTGATTCTCACAAGTGGTTTTTTTCTATAAAGTTATATTTTTATTTGAATCTATCTAGGGGCCCAAATTTTCATGATGTTCCAGGTTTCAGTAGAAAAAACTGAGAGCAAGGACTGAGAGTACTTTAAGAAATTTGTTGAAAATGGCATGAAAAAGGTTTATTTTGGTGCAAAAAAATGTTGAAATGCATACAAAAAATCTTCCAAAAAGTTTGTGGAAATGCATATTATGGGAAAGTATGCATGACTTTCAAAAATGTTTGCTCCAAATGAACTTGTCTGTAAGGCCATTTTCCCACGAACTACCTGCAGTGCCCTGTGGAGGTTTCCCAGGCTCCTTGCCTGCAGAGAGGGTCACTCCTCAGTGCTGATCCCCCAGGTCTCGGGACCTCCGCTGCCATGCCTGAGACTCAGTAGGTAAGAAGTCCCTGACGACTGCCCTCGCTCAGAAACCACTGCATGGCATGAGGACCCTTTACTGCCCAACCCATATTCTTGTCCTTTTACAATTTCATTCCCAGACCTAAACCACAAACACATACCTCTGCCAAGTAGAAAAATGCACGACCCTACAAAGGCAGATGTGTGACCTGGAGAAGTCCATCCTGATGGAGTTACTGATGGGTATCACGATTCTGCACTGCAATAAAGAAAAGATCCCCAAGTGAAGTTAATCCTTGATGAACTACGACAGTTTATCTCTTGGACATTGACATGTTTAATGAGGTATCTTCAAAAGTATAATTCAAAAATAAAGCTGTAAAAAACACCAAGAACAAGACATATTCTCTAGGAACTATTCTTGACAGAAGGCTTATGCACAGTTCCTAAAATTTGGAAAGGCAGAAAATAGCAACATCCGCTTTACTTTTTTTTAAAGGCTTATTTGTTTGAAAGGCAGAGTTACAGAGACAAAAAGAGAGAGAGAGAAAGAGAAAGAGAGAGAGAGAGAGAGAGAGAGAGAGAGAGAACAAGCTCTTCCATTCTGGTTCACTCCTCAAATGGCCTCAATGGCTGGGGCTAGGCCAGGCCAACGCCAGGAGCCAGGAGCTTCTTTCAAGTCTCCCACGTGGGTGCAGGAGCCATCCTCTGCTTCTTTCCCAGGCACATTAGCAGGGAGCTGGATTGGAAGTGGAGCAGCCAGGGCATGAACGTGCACCCATATGGGATGCTGGCACTGCAGGCTGGGCTTAACCAGATGCCACAGTGCTGGCCCTTTTACTTCCTTTTTTTTATTTTATTTTTTATTTTTTTATTTTTATTTTTATTTTTTGACAGGCAGAGTGGACAGTGAGAGAGAGAGAGACAGAGAGAAAGGTCTTCCTTTTGCCGTTGGTTCACCCTCCAATGGCTGCCACGGACAGCGCGCTGCGGCCGGCGCACCGCGCTCATCCGATGGCAGGAGCCAGGTGCTAGGTGCTTCTCCTGGTCTCCCATGGGGTGCAGGGCCCAAGCACTTGGGCCATCCTCCACTGCACTCCTGGGCCACAGCAGAGGGCTGGCCTGGAAGAGGGGCAACCGGGACAGAATCCGGTGCCCCGACCGGGACTAGAACCCGGTGTGCTGGCGCCGCAAGGCGGAGGATTAGCCTGTTGAGCCACGGCGCCGGCTTTACTTCCTTTTTTAAGTTAATATTTTCCCCATGGTTTTGTATTTATACACTTTAGAGACCATATCAGGTCAGGCCCCTCCCATGGATCTCCACTGTTATGTAGAAAGATAAGCAGTCAGCAAATATACTTTCTATCATCTATTTCCTGTTTTCTAGTTATTTAGCTATTTTCTACTTCCACAGTTGTGAGTGCTGCTAAAAAATTTGGTGCCTACGAAACAGATGAAGATTATATGCTAGCCAAATACTTGTGTAAATGAACATATCATTTGGCATTTAGGAACCTCATCTGTCCCCACTGCAAATGAAGTTTAAATGCATAAATACAGTCATGCACTTATGTACTGGGGATCTGCCTGCGCGCACATGTGTGTGTGTGTGTGTGTGTGTGTGTGTGTGTGTGTATTTTTAATTTAGCCAATCTCATCCAGTAACAATAGCAACAGAAAAGATTTGGAAGCCCAATGATAGCAAGGAGCCTGACTGGGAGACACAATGAGTTCACATCACCTGGCTTATGTGACCATAAAAAAGCTCCATACACCTGCAGGAGCCAAACTGCTTTCATGTGTAAGAAAAAAGTTAAACTAAATGCTTAGATTTAGACTCTATGTGTCTATAGCTGACTATCACAGGACGCTTTTAACTAAAATATATGATGTGAAGTGACTCTTAGAGGAATCTACCTGAGATGCAGGTGTGTCTACAGTGTGTTTCCTGAACAGCTTAGTGTTGTGTATTTTCAGTCTTCAATATAGCTCTTTAAGCTATATTAATAATAATAAATAGGCTACAAATATTGTCAATAATTTAAATAGTTTGAAATCTACAAAAGAAGGCATAGGCATAATTTTGAGAATACTGAGAAATGTAAAATTCTTTCTCAATTTCATTTATTTGTAGCATTTTCTGAAGTATCTAAATGGCTGCTAAAAATTACAAGGGTGCCTCTCTTCATTTGGGTTTTGAGATACAAAGTACTGCCCTGGAGCACCACATCTCTAAGTTATAATTCCCTACATATGATCCCAGATCTTCTAACAGCTAGTTTTTAGTGTCCTCAATAAACTCTACTTCTTGAAAAATTTTGCAAATGTGTTTTAAATCTTTTCCACATTATGCTATCTTGATAAATTCAAGCAAAATATTCCTGACATAAGTTTAATCATTTCAGCCATTTCCTGTTTGTAATTCTCCTAGAATCTAATCTTTTTTAAAGATGATTCAGTGACTTTTTTCCTTCACATAATCATGGTTTTAGTGGCAAACAACATGCATTGTATACTGCACAATATCATTTATTTTTAAGGAACATTTACATAATGGCCACCATATGGATATTGAAAACATGATGGGTAATGGAAGCCTGTTATGCTACTTAAAATATATTATGAACATAAATAAAGAAAATTTTGAGCCACTTTCTTACAATTGTTTATCTTGAAGAAAAGAAAAAAGGACTTTGTTTTATAATAAACAAATGTCCATATCAACCATAGAATTTAAATTATTTTGCTACTTCTCTTTCAGATAGCCTAGCTTATTTATTATAACTTTATAAATTATTTTTACAAAAAGATGTTTTAATGCATAAATCCTCCAAGCAAATGATAAAGTGCTCTCAGTTGTAGATGTGAATATACTTCACTGATTTCTATAGCATCACTTGCTCCACAATTCTCATGCGGTCTGTACTCCCTTCATCTTCATGCCTACTTGAACTCCCAATAATTCTGGATACTTTTCTATTCCACAAGGAATATCTTCACACACTGGAGAATTAGTAAATTAAAAACTCAAAATCTTTACTTTCATGGAGGTATAATTTTAATGAGTGAGTGTAGATGATTCAAAGGTAAACTAGCAAAATGTTATATTTTTAAAAGTGACAAGTACTTAAGCAAAAATTAATATGAAATAGAAGTAAAGGTAACTATTAAGGACTAATGCTTGTGCTCTCCCAAAATTCATATGATGAGGGAGAGGACACTCAGCCTAGCAGCCAAGACACCCATGTCCCCACTGGAGTGCTTCGGTTTCATTGCAGCTCCTCACTCCAGCTTCACACCAAAGTGGGTCCTGAGGAAGCAGAGGTAGAGACTGAAGTAACTCGGCTTTCAGCTTCTGCCAACCTCAAGGGAGACTTGAAATTGCACTCCAGTCTTCTGGCTCTGGCCTCTGAGCCATCCTTGCTGTTGCAGACATTCGGAAAGGGAACCAGCAGATGGGATCTCTCTCTCTCTCTCTCTCTCTCTCTCTCTCTCTCTCTCTCTCTCTGTCACTCTGTCACTCTTGCTCTTCCTCTCTCTTTCTCTCCCTCCCTTTCTCTCTCTGCCTCTCAAAAATGTTTTTGATTTTAATATAAAAGAATCATATGTTGGATGAGGATGGGACCCACAAGAAGGTTTTAAATGTGTCTTTACAGGAAGAACCAACATGAGCTAATCTCGCTCTTGCTCCCTGCCCCCAAGATTATAGGGGGTGATAAGGGAAGTCATGTGGCATGTGAGCATATGGCAAGAAGAAAGCCAACCCCTCATCAGATCTTGATCTTGGACCTCCATTCTCAGAATTGTGAGGCATTAATTCCTACTGTTTAAACCACCCAGCGTATGGTATTTTGTTCTGATGGCCTGAGCTAAGACAATTCCAAATTTGAGGTTTTAGACAGCGTAGCCAGGGAAGTAACCATGTGAAGAATGTGAGGAAGTCAGCCATGTGCAGATATTGGAGGAAGATCCTTCCAGTCTCAGGAAACATTAAGTGCAGAGAATTTGAGGAAAAAACAGAGTGGAAAGGAGAACGTAACTGGGAACACATTGGGATATGAGGACACAGAGAAAAATCATGAACAACTTTGTAACTCATAGTGGGCATTTTGATGTTTATTTTTAAAATTTCTTGGGCCAGCACCATGGCTCACTTGGTTAATCCTCTGCCTGCAGTGCCGGCATCCCATACAGGTGCCAGGTTCTAGTCCCAGTTGCTCCTCTTCCAGTCCAGCTCTTTGCTGTGGCCCAGGAAGGCAGTTGAGGATGGCCCAAATGCATGGGCCCCTGCACCCACATGGGAGACCAGGAAGAAGCACCTGGCTCCTAGCTTTGGAACAGTGTAGCTCTGGCCGTAGTGGCCACTTGCAGGGTGAACCAAGGGAAAGAAGACTTTTCTTGCTGTCTCCCTTTCTCACAGTCTAACTCTATCTGTCAAATAAATTTAAAAATTTTTGTTTTTTTAATTTATATAAACGGAACAATTCTTTCAAAAACATAGCTTTAAGAGCATAATGATACTTTCCACCCTCCCTCCCTCACTCCCTTCCTCACTCACTCCCACCCTCTTCTTCCTTCCTTTTCTATTTTTCTTTTAATTTTTACAATGACACACTTTCAATTTACTTTATAATCACAAGCTTAACCCTCCACTAAATAAAGAAATCAACATGTAGTAGATTAAAAAAAAAAACAACACTGTTCCTCAAGAATGTAGACGAGGACTATAAATAACAATCAAATCTCAATATGTCAGTTTCACTCATGCTTTTTTTGCAATCTGTATATTAGTTACCACAAATCAAGGAAAGCACATGTTGACTTTTTTTTTTTTTGAGTGAGATGGGAAGCCATGGGAAGACTAAGCAGAGCAAGGAGAGAGAATGTGGTTTAGGTTCAGCTATGTTAGAACAGATTGCCATGAGCCAAGATGACAAGTAGGGAGACCAGTTTAGAGAGTCTTACCTACCCAGGTGTGAAATACTGGTGTCAGTGAAGCAGATGGCATGTGAGATTGTAAATGATGGTGGTGTTTTGAGTATGTTTGGAAAGTATGAATGACAAGAGCTGCTATCACACCAGATCTGGGTTCCGCCAAAGAAATAGGTATTAAGAACAACACCAAGGTTTCTGGCTTGTACTACTGAAGGAATGAAGTTGTTATTAACTAAGGGGAAGAATTCAAAGGGAGCTGGCTTTGTGGCAAGAATATTTGGAAGTCTATTCTAGGCCTGTGTTTTAAAAAAGAAGTGACCAAATACTTTTGTTCAATCAAAATGAAAACTGAGAAATGGCCATTGATGCCAGCAATATCGAGACATAACTGTGCTAAGAGTATCATGTACTGGAGTACTGGGTTTAAGTCCTGGCTCTGATCCCAACTCCAGCTTTCTGCTAATGTATATCTTGGGCAGAAGCAGGTGATGACTGGACTGAATTCTCAGCTACCGACTTTGGCCTGGCCCAATACCTGGTGCAGGTATTTCAGGAAGATATAGTCGCTCTCTCTCTCTCTCTCTCTCTCTCTCTCTCTCTCTCACACACACACACACACACACACACACACATCTACCTATATCTCTTTCTCTCAAAATTAAAAATAGAAATTTTTAAGTAAATAAATCATGAGAGAACAGAAATTAGAAGCACTGAACAGTGGCCGTCTCTGTGGCGCAGCGGGTAAAGCTGCCGCCCACAGTTCCAGCATCCCATATGGGTGCCGGTTCCAGACCTGGCTGCTCCACTTCTGATCCAGCTCTCTGCTATGGCCTGGGAGGGCAGCAGAAGATGGCTCAAGTCTTTGGGCCCCTGCACCTGCATGGGCGACCCAGAAGAGGCTCCTGGCTCCTGGTTTGGATAGGCGCAGCTTCAGCCTTTGCTGCCAATTGGGGAGTGAACCAGCGGATGGAAGACCTCTCTCTCTCTCTCTGCCTCTCCTTCTCTCTCTGTATAACTCCAACTTTCAAATAAAATAAATAAATCTTAAAAAAAGAAGCACTGAACATATATTCCTCTTCCAAGGAGTTTTTCTGTAAATAGAAGCAGAAAATGAGTTAAAGTATGAAGAGGAAATAATTTTTAAATATTATTTAAAATTTATTAAATAAAATAATTTTAAAATATTAATTTATTTGAAAGTATTACAGAGCGAGAGAGAGAGGAAATATTTCATTCACTGGTTCATTCCCCAAGTGGTTATAACAGCCAGGACTAGACAAGGCTGAAGCTGGGAGCTTTATCCATGTCTCCCACGTGGGTGGCAGTGGCAGCAGAGGCCGGAGTATTTGGGTCATTTTCTGCTGCTTTTCCAGGTGCATTAGCAGGGAGTTGGATGGGAAGGGGAGCAGCCAGGACCTGAACCCCAAATCTGCATTCATGGCATTCCAGAGTCACAGGCAGCACCTTAAACCATTGTGCCCCCAATGCCGGCCCCTAAAAGAATTTTTAAGAGAGGAAAAAGGAATACTATATTTTTAAACACATATAAATAACCCAACAGGGTGAGAAACTGGCAATGCTCCAGGAATAGGTAAGAGGGGTAGGCGCTGGTGCACATATGAAAAGCTATCTCAGGTAGAATAAAAGGTAAGACTATTTCAAAGCAAAAAAAAAAAAACTTCTGAAGTTGTGTATACAAAGGAACCTTCAAAAAGCTCATGAAAATGCATATTATAAAAAAAATCAATTTCAGAAACTTTGTACCAAAATAAGTTTACCTTTTAATTCCATTTTTCCATAAACTTTTTCAAGTAGCCTCATCGACAGAGGCTGAAATAGTATGGGACTGGGAAAGTCTCCTCTGTGGCAGCTGAACAGAACATTGATCTATAGGGTAAGGTACTGACTCTTGAGTGGATATGGCAATGGAAGCTTTTAGGTTCTGTCTGCTGGGGTTGCTTCACTTTTTTAATTAAAAAAAAAAATAGTGCCAGTTTATATGAGGGTAAGAGGACATAAGTCTAGGATGAAAGAAAAAAGATATAAATTCGTTTTCTGGAGAACAGTAGTGAGAATGGGGTAGTTATGATATAACTGGACTCTAAGATCTACCAGTTTAGTGTAAGTAAAGCTGTATGGTATTAACACTGATTGCATAATTAAAGAAACTTTTTAGTTGTATTTTCATTTTATTTGGAAGACACAAAACGGGTGCGGGCCTTCTGACCACTGGATCTCTTCCCAAATGCCTGTAAGAACCTAGGGTAGGGCCGGCGCTTCAGCTCACTAGGCTAATCCTCTGCCTGTAGCACCGGCACACCGGGTTCTAGTCTCTCTTGGGGCGCCGGGTTCTGTCCCGGTTGCTCCTCTTCTAGTCCAGCTCTCTGCTGTGACCCGGGAGTGCAGTGGAGGATGGGCCAAGTCCTCGGGCCCTGCACCCACATGGAAGACCAGGAGAAACACCTGGCTCCTGGCTTCGGATCAGTGTGGTGTGCTGGCCACAATGCGCCTGCCGCAGCATGCCAACCGCAGCTGCCATTGTGGGGTGAACCAATGGCAAAGGAAGACCTTTCTCTCTGTCTCTCTCTCTCACTGTCCACTCTGCTTGTCAAAAAAAAAAAAAAAAATTAAAAAATAAAAAAAAAAGAACCTAGGGCAGACCTAGGCCAGGAGCCTCGAACTCAATCTGGGTCTCCTATGTGGGCAGCCGGGATCCAAGGACTTGAGTCTGCTAGCTCTCAGGGTGTGCATTAGTAGGAAGTTGGATCGAAGCAGAGTAGCCAGGATGCCAACCAAGCACTCCCGTATTGACGTTGCATCCCCAGCAATGACTTAACCACTGTACCAAACTCCTGCCCTTAATATGTTTTTAAGAAAGCAAATGTCACAACTCAACTTCCGGCCACCATTGGTCCAGGTTTTTCTCCACTATAACCATACATTTAGATTAGAATAAACATTGCAAGTATTCCAAGAAATGAAGCTTATTTTGTTTGTGGTCAGCTTTATATATTTTATTTGTATATTCCATGAAGTAAAGTAATATTTAATAGCACAAAGTATAGAATGTCAACATTTTGAGGTAATGTGGGCCATTTCTCTGATTTTTCAGATTAAGATGCTATTTTCCAGAATGATTAAATAACTCTTCCAAAATATTCAATGGCTAGTTCCAGCAAAATTAGGACATAGTTTTTCCTAACCTCTAACTCACTTTTCATCTCCAAGCATGTTTAATGCCAGCAATAACAAAGCCAGCTGCCACCATGAAATATGTACATATATGTTTATATATATATATATGAGTTTAGTTTTATACTAAAGAATTGTGCTTCATACACCACTGTGAAATACCATTCCCATTATAAAAACAAGAAAACTAAGGCCTAAAGAAGTTTAAAAGTGCACACAAAGTTGTGTAGCTACTAAGCAGCAGTCACAAATGCATGTAAGTTGAATAGCAATGTACTGTTCTGTGACTGTTCAATACATTCAAAGGAAACAATAATTTTAAAGGTTTATGCACCTAACTAGAGCTTCCACCTGTATGAAACAGAAACTGATAGTCTGCAATGAGAAAAAGAAAATCCATAACTATAATTGGAAAGTGTAATCTCTCTCTCAATAATCTATGGAACCATCAGACAGAAAGTCAGTGAATATGTAGGAAATTTGAAGAACACTGTCCACCTACTTGACCTAATTGGCATTCATAGAATGCCCCACCCAACAGCAGCAGAAGATATTTTATTTTCAAAGGCACTCAAAACAATTACCACCAGACACCAAATTCTGGGTCATGAAACAAGACTTGATAAATTTGAAATTTTCAAGTCTCTTCACTCTCAACAATGGATACAACACCTAGACAGGAGATGAAGAAGAAAACAGCAGATATGAACAACACTGTAGACCAAATGGAGCTGACAAATGTCCACACACCATCCCATCCATAACAGCAGCAGAGTGCACGTTCTTCTCACGTGTGTCTGCAACAGTCACGAGCAAAGATCATACGTCAGGCCACAGAACGAGTCTTAACAAATTCAAGACGACTGAAATGATGTCAGGTGTCATTTTGACCCCAATACTGTAGAACCAAAGATCAACAACAGAAGGAGAACTGGAAAATCCACAGACACATGGAAATTAAACAACATACACCTGAACAAACAACACATCAAAACAATGAAAAGGAAATAGAAAAATACCTTAAAACAAACAAAAATGGAAACATAACCTAACACAACTTACAACTAAATGGCAAACTGAAGACAGGAAGTATTTGGTAGACTTTTGCTTTTGCAGTTTTTCAATTTTTACTTAAAAAATGTGTTGCTGGTGACCATGCCTGATAGTCTGACCACTATGATGGGAAATGTGGTATACTATCAAAATTATAAATCCTCAATCCTTACCTTAAGATTCCCACTTTTATAAATATATGTTAAAGATGCCACTGAAAAACTGTATAATTATATGCACAAAGGTATTTATTATAGCATTGTTTTTGAACAAGAGATTATTAAACAAGGGATTATCAGTTAAGCAGAAGTGAAAAAGAACAATTCACAATGGTGTATATAGTATTCTGTCTTAGTATTCTGGAGAACACACAAACACACATATTGTTTGTATTTTCAAAAGAAACAATTGAAAGATCAAAGCAAAACCTAATAAAAATAATTACCTGTACGTGGATAGAAGAAACATACATCCATAGGGTAAAAAACCATATAGAGACGACAAAATGAAGACTAGATTTTGAAAAAAAAAAATATTTGGTTTTATAGTTTGACTTTCAAGCCATATAAATATTGTCCATTAAAAAATTAAAGTTTGCAGGGCCAGCACCATAGCGTACTAGGTTAATCCTCTACCTGCGGCGCCGGCATCCCATAAGGGCGCTGGTTCTAGTCCCAGTTGCTGCTCTTTCAGCCCAGCTCTCTGCTGTGACCTGGGATAGAGGGGAGGATGGCCGAAGTGCTTGGGCCCCTGCACCTGCATGGGAGACCAGGAGGGGGCTCCTGGCTCCTGCCTTCGGATCCGCGCAGCTCCGGCTGTTACAGCCATTTGGAGAGTGAACCAATGGAAGGAGTGAACTTTTCTCTCTGTCTCTCTCTTTGTCCGTAACTCTACCTGTCTAAAAAATTTAAAAAAAAAAATTAAAGTTTGCAGTGAGCATTTAGCCTAGCAGTTAAGATGCCTGCAATCTACATCAAGGTGCCAGGTGATTCTGGCTCCCAACTCCAGTTCCCCACTAACGCAGACCTTGAGAGGGAATTGGTGATGCTCAAGTAATTGGCACCTGGATTCCTGGACTGTGCTCCTGGCTCCTGCTCCTGGCTCCAGTCTCTGCCCACCCCTAGCGTCTCAGGCACATGGGGAGCGAGCCAGTGGATAGGAGTTCTTTCCCTCCCTCCCTTCCACCTTTCCTCCATCGCAAACACAAATTTTTTAAATTAAAGTTTTAAAAATGAGAAAAAAAAGCAAATAAATCAAACTCTCTGTGTAAGTTCTTACATAACCATAGAGAGTGGGATTATTTCTTTTAAAATATCTGTATTTATTTGAGACAGAGAGAAAGAGAGAGAGAGAGCATGTGCTCCTGTTTGTTGGTTCACTCCACAAATGCTTGCAGCAACTGGGGTTGAGTCACAGTAAAGCCAGGAGCTGGGACCTTAATCCAGGTTTCCCACATGGGCGGCAGGAACCCAGTTACTTGGGCCATCATTGCTGCCTTCCAGGATGTACATGAGCAAGTAACTGGAGTCAGGAACAAGCTAGGAATGGAACCCAGACCCCGGATGTGGGATGCAGGCATCTTAACCATTTTAACCATTAGGCTAAATGCCCAGCCCAGAGCAGAATTATCTCAAGTGCCTCTAAAAGCTAGCATTTTTTTGACTAAATTCTTAGTTGTTTGTTTTTGTCAAAGGGCAAAATGAATTGCAAAATGATCTCAAACTACAGCCAGTCAGTTGTAATAATAGTTTTATTATTTTGAAACTATTAAATGTTTATCATGGGTGAAGCTGCAGCCTGCAGTGCTGGCATCCCATATGGTTCGAGACCCAGCTGCTCCACTTCTGATCCAGCTCTTTGCTGTGGCCTGAGAAAGCAGGAGAAGATGGCCCAAGTCCTTGGGCCCCTGCACTCACATGGGAGACATGGAGGAAGCTCATGGCTCCTGGCTTCGGATCAGCTCAGCTCTGGCCACTGTGGAGCTTTCTCTCTCTGCCTCTACTCTCTGTAACTCTGCCTTTCAAATAAATAAATAACTCTTAAGAAAAAAAAGATAGAGGAGAGGAACTGTTACAGATTTTTAAAAAATAAGAGATTAAAGGATACAATGTAGTAAATGCAATATACCAAACTTATAATGTTGATTTAAAAGAACTAGCTCTAAATGGACTTCTTAAAAATTAGATAGGTTGAGTTTTAGATAACATTAATAACTTCTCCAAGTTATGTTTTATTACAAAGTCTTTACTTATCAAGGACACATATTTTTGGAACATATTACATTGTTTCGAGTTTACGTTGACATGTCCCATACCGAAACAGATATGCTGGGTCTGTCAAACTAAAGCACAGATGAGAAAGAGTAACCAAAATCAGCAAAGTGTTGATAATTGATGAAATTGGCTAATTTTCTTAATGGTTGATTATCCCATTCTCTCTCTACTACTGTTATATTTAACATTTTCTATGGTAAAATGCATTTTTAAAAGAAGAAATAGGCCGGCTCCGTGGCTCAACAGGCTAATCCTCTGCCTTGCGGCGCCGGCACAATGGGTTCTAGTCCCGGTCGGGGCGCCGGATTCTGTCCCGGTTGCCCCTCTTCCAGGCCAGCCCTCTGCTGTGGCCCGGGAGTGCAGCGGAGGATGGCCCATGTGCTTGAGCCCTGCACTCCATGGGAGACCAGGAAAAAGCACCTAGCACCTGCCTCCTGCCATCGGATGAGCGCGGTGCGCCATCCGCGGCAGCCATTGGAGGGTGAACCAACGGCAAAGGATGACCTTTCTGTCTCTCTCTCTCACTATCCACTCTGCCTGTCCAAAAAAAAAAGAAGAAATATAGCAGCAGAAACATCATTATTTGTAAATCCTTGTGCTCATGCATATTTATTCATATGGTAATTGTTTAGAAATGTAATTGCATTTTTCAAGTTTTGACAGAAGTTTCTAATTTGTGTTCTGGAAAACAGGTCTGAGTTTATACTCACTGCAACAATACATGAGAAAGCCAATTTCCATTCTCTTGACAATCTGAGTTTTCTCAATTCTGCATAAATTTGTCAGTCCAAAAGTAGCAACATCTGTGTGTTTGGTTCATTTGTTAGGTTACTAATAAGGCTGAAAAATATATGGGCACTCAATCTTCCACTTGTATATTTTTAAAGGTACTTTATTTCAGGTCTCTTGTAGACCCTATGAGATTTTTATAAAAACTCACACGGTTTGGTTATTTTTATTCATGAGCTTACATTATTTATATTTGTTCTTGTGACAAATTCACTTGGTTTTACTTTAATCGATTCCTAAGTTTTCAGTTTTTTGTGGGCTCTGTTACAGTCTTATCTCTTGTTTACATAGCTGACACACTGTCGTTTTTTATCCCTACCTGAGCAATTCCGGAAGGTATTCACAGTTTTCATTCCCGCATCTATTTACTTTTTGTTGAAGTAAAAACAAACTTTTCGCACTGGAAATGTCCCTCTTCTCAGTCAGGACTTTTCAGTCACCTTTTTACTGTTGCTTATCTTGCCCTAGTTCTACTGCACTTGCCATAAGTAAGGAAGAGCCCGACTTGCACACTTATTTGAACTCTGCATTGTTATGCTCTTTTTATAATGTCAATAGCAAAGTATCATGCAAAGGCTCTTGGATTTTTTTTTTTTGACAGGCAGAGTGGACAGTGAGAGAGAGAGACAGAGAGAAAGGTCTTCCTTTGCCGTTGGTTCACCCTCCAATGGCCGCTGTGGCCGGCGCGCTGCACCGATCCGAAGCTAGGAGCCAGGTGCTTCTCCTGGTCTCCCAAGGGGTGCCGGGCCCAAGGACTTGGGCCATCTTCCACTGCACTCCTGGGCCACAGCAGAGAGCTGGCCTGGAAGAGGGGCAACCGGGACAGAATCCGGCGCCCCAACCGGGACTAGAACCCGGTGTGCCGGCGCTGCAAGGTGGAGGATTAGCCTGTTGAGCCACGGTGCTGGCCTATAGTAGATTTTTGAGAACACCACTGTTCTCACAAAATTGTTCTTCCTCTCCAGTTTCTTAATTTATTTATTCAGGTGTTTTCTATATCTCTTAGTATACTGATTTTCAGACAAGTATTATCATTTGGGGTTTATTCCTGGTAATTTTGTGGATTTATTGTGTTAGAATGTGGAAATGTTTTTTTCACTTTTTTTTTCAAATATTTATTTATTTACTTAAAAGGCAGAGCTACAGAGAGACAGAAGGAGAGACAGAAAGAGAATTCCTTCATCCACTAGTGCACTACCCAAATGCCCACAATGGCCAGAGCTGGACCCATCCGAAGCCAGGAGCCAGGAGCCTCCTCTGGGTCTCCCACATGTGTGCAGGGGCCCAAGCACTTAGGCCATCCTCTGTTGCTTTCCCAGGCACATCATCAGGGAACTGAATCTGAAGTGGAGCAACTAGGACTTGAACCAGAGCCTACATGGGACACTGGCACCACAGGCAGTGGCTCTATTCACCACACCATAGCACTGGCTCCTCAATTAAATTTTTATATTATATTTTGCTAGTATTTAGGAGAGTTTACCTTACATCAATCCACTTTAACAACTTCTCTTATGAATTCTAACAGTTTATTTTTTTAACAAATAATTTTTACTTTATTTTTGTTTGAAAGGGAGACAGAGAGCAGAGACAGAAAGAGATCTTCCCTCTGGTTCACACACCAAAAGCCCACAACAGCTGGGGTTGGGCCAGGATGCATCCAGGAGCCCAGAAATCAATCCAAGTCTCCCACGTGAGTGGCACAGACCCACACACCTGAGTCATCACCTACTGTCTTCTATTGTGCACACTGGGTGGAAGCTGGATTGGAAGCAGAGGCAGGACTTGAACACATGCACTCTAGGAAAGAATGTGAAATGTCCCAGGTGACAGCTCAAGTACTTACGGAGCTCCAGGCTCCGGGTTTTGGCTTGCCCCAGCCTTGGATACTGCAGGCATTGCGAGAGAACCACCAATTGGAAGATCTTCCTCTCTTTATCTCTCAAATTTTAAAAATTTCCCTCTAAGCATATGACAATTATTAGATTATACTTTTCTCCTTATATTGTCACTTCATTCTCTGTCTTCACTGTTGAATTATTACATGCATAAAGATTCATGATTGTTGGAATTTATTGGTGGATCAATAAAACTTTTTTTATTAAAGATTTATTTATTTATTTTGAAAGTCAGAGTTACACAGAGAGGAAAGGCAGAGAGAGAGAGATCTCCCATCCGATGGTTCACTCCCCAGATGGCCGCAACGGCCGGAGCTGCGTCGATCCAAATCCAGCAGCCAAGAGCTTCTTCCAGGTCTCCCACATGGGTGCAGGTGCCCAAGTTCTTGGGCCATCTTTCACTGCTTTCCCAGGCCACAGCAGAGAGCTGGATTGGAAGAGGAGTAGCCGGGACTAGAACTTGCGCCCATTTGGGATGCCGGAACTTCAGGCCAGGGCCTTAACCTGCTGCACCACAGTGCCGGCCCCTAATATAACATTTTATTTCCAGTCCAGCTCTCTGCTGTGGCCCGGGAAGGCAGTGGAAGATGGCCCAGGTCCTTGGGCCCTGCACCCGCATGGGAGACCAGGAGGAAGCACCTGGCTCCTGGCTTCGGATTGGCACAGTGTACCCACAGCAACGCACCGGCCATAGTGGCCACTGGGGGGGTGAACTAATGGAAAAAGGAAGACCTTTCTCTCTGTCTCTCTCTCTCTCTCTGTCTAACTCTGCCTGTCAAATTTTTTTTTTTTTAAATTTCAGTATCTTCAGGTAATAGTTTCTGAAAGCATTCATGGTGACAAACTTTCTGGATTCTTTCATATTTGAAAAATACTAAAATTTGACTTTAAATTTGAATGACAGTTTGGCTGGACACTGAAATTTAGGTTAAAAATAATATTCATTTAAAATTATAAATCAATTGTGTTTTGCTTATTGCAGGAGAGTTTAAATAAGAAGTTTGATAGCAATGAGAATACTGTTTCTTTAAAGTTACCTAGTTTTCGTTATACCCTTTAGGAACTCTTATGAACTTTTGTTTTCTGAGAGATTAGAAATTTCAAATGAAAGCTATAGCACCCCTGTGCTCCCTCCCCCATACACACAATGCAGACACTTTACTGGTTGCACTTACAAGTGACAATATTCCCAAGGGGTGATGGCTTAATATAAATCTGAAGTCATTTGAGAGATCAAACAAGTACAGGGAAGGAACATGAAAATTAAATGTTTCATCAAAAAGCAGTACAATGTCATCTAATACCTACCAACCTGTGTTAACAGGCCTAGGAAGATTAAGCTACAGCAAAAACCCCTGCCTAAACATTAGAGATTACATACAAGAAAAGTTAGTGTGCTTTCCAGAAAACTATGATACACTGGCCACTTGGGCCCACTGGGATCTTTGGCTGCGAAAATGTCAAGGTGGTTGGAGATAAAGCTAACTTAAAAGGAGTAGGTATAACCAAGCATCCACAGTCTTCCTCCCAAAAGGCAATTCGCTGCATTTTGCTGCCTCCCTTCCCGATCTAGTCACGTGTAATAGTTTCAACGTCCCTCAATCCCTTTCAAACACCTCTACCCAACACCCTCAAAAGACTGAACCCCTGCAGCCTTTGGGCTAGAGTGAAAACTGCAAGGTTCACAAAATATCCAAGCATCTGGAAGGGACTCACCTGGTCCAGAAAATCCCAGCATTTATCTTCAATCTCTTCCCCCAGTTTAAAGATAAACTCTGATCTACCTGATGTGGGCCATAGAAAAGCCACACCGGAAAAAGATGGGTCTTCTGAACTTCTCAACAAGTAGCCAAGAGAGAAAAAAGGAAAAAAAAAAAAATAATAACAGGCAGGGTGTGTGTTTGTTGCATGCTATTTTAAACTGAAATAACCCCGGGGCGTTATTCTGTTATAAAGGAACGTGGCTAAACTGGTAGGACATGGACTCCCCGTTTTGAGTCCTCCAGATGGCCTCGGCCAGGATCATGGAGATGTCCCTTACCTGGATTTTGGGACAGTGCCTCATCTTGTCCTCCTGCTGTATGGTGTTGGTGACCACCACTGCTTCAAAGCAGGCGCCGTTGATGCGAGGCACGGCCGGGCTCGAAAAGATGCCCTGAGTCAGGATGGCGTACACCTTGGTGGCTCCAGACGACAGCAGCTTGTTGGCCGCGTGGCAGATGGTCCCACAGGTGTCGGCCATGTCATCCACCAGGACGGCCGCGCGGTTTCTCACGTCGCCCACCAGCACCATGCGGTCCACCTCACTGGCCTTCTTCCGCTCCTTGTGAATCAGGGCGAAGTCCACGTTCAACCAGTCAGCAATGGCCGCCACCCTCTTGGCCCCGCCAGCGTCGGGAGAGACCACGGTGCAGTTCGTCCACTTGGGGATCTTCTCCTGGATCCACCTCAGGACAGCCGGCTCGGCGTACAGATTATCGACGGGGATATCGAAGAAGCCCCGGATCCGAGGCGCGTGCAGGTCCATGGTGATGATGTGGCCCGCGCCTGCTATCGACAGCATATTGGCCACTAGCTTGGCCGCGATGGGGTCCGGCTCTGGTTCTTCTTGTCCTGGCGGGCGTACGGGAAGCACGGGATGACCGCCGTCACCTGGCTGGCCGAGGCCGTCTTGCAGGTGTTCAGCATGATCAGCAGCTCCTTCAGGCTGTTGTTGATCTCGCCACAGCCGCTCTGAACGATGCAGACGTCCTCGCCCCGCACGCTCTCGCCAAGCTCCACGCACGTCTCCTGGTTGCTGAACTTCTTCGTCACCACCTTGCCCCGCTCTAGGCCCAGGCGGTCGGCAGTCTTCTGGGATAAGTCCTGGTGGGAGCTGCCGCTGAAGATTTTGATATTCCGCATCTCGGCCAACCGGCACAGGGACTCTCGGTCCAGTGAGCGCTCACGACTGCCACAGGGCCGGAAGTCCCGGCCGCAGACTCTAACGGCTTCCGGTTCTTAGCCGCTGTGACCCGGGCATCAGGAGCTCTTCCGGGGCACGGCCCTGAAAGGCCACAACGCATGTGCCTCCCCACCTTTAAGCTAAAGAATCAGATGTTTCCTGTTCGTGGAGTTTTTCTTGTTTCTGGTAATACTTGTATTGGTTTCCTTGAACACATTTGAATACATTGAAGCATAAACCTCTACAAATACTACACAACTTTAACAGGAAAATTAGAGAGTGGAGAAACAACGTGGACAGATTTTATTGGGACAGAGTTCCTTCCCTATTTGGGGTACACAAAGACAATCTAATAAAAAGAAAATGGTATAAGAGACAATTTACAGTATATCATATATATATACATACACACACACACACATTCACTGGTCAATAACACACACATATAGATATGAATAAAACTGCAGAAAAAAAGTATTAAAGAAAATGATAATAATTTTCCCACATCAGGTAGCCCAAAATTCTGACAGTGTCTCTGAGCATATAGATATGTAGATTTTGCCATGATGATTTTGAAGGTGAACTGACTCATCATGTCTACCTCTAAGAATCTGTTCAGAGAATTTTCACAAGCACCCGTGCTGTATTAATTCATTCAATAAAGACTAGTTTATTCAGTGAGTGTCTCTTGTATGTAAGGTGTTGTACTACTCTGGTGTAAGAAGGTGAATGGTGGGTTGGCATTGTGGAGTAGCAGGTAAAGCTACTGCCTGCTGTGGGTTCCTGTCCTGGCTGCTCCACTTCTGATCCAGCTTCCTGCTAATGGCCTGAGAAAAGCAGCAGAAGTATTTGGGCCCTTGCCACACATGTGGGAGACCTGGATGAAGCTCCTGGCTTCTGGCTTTGGCCTGGTTCAGCTCTGGCCATTGCAGCCTTCTGGAGAGTGAACCAGCAGATGGAAGTACTCTCTCTCTCTCTCTCTCTCTCTCTCTCTGTAAATCTGACTTTGAAATAAACAATTTTTTTTAAAGGTAAGTGACAAAAAATAGTAACCACCCTAGAATTGTTTATAAAGTCAAACAAATATCCATCAATAAGTAATTTATCAAATAACATAAATGTTGTACATGAAGTATAGCCATTAAATAGTATGATTTATGTGAAATCACATGGAGATGGTCTGAAGGCTTTTTTGTTTTTAGATATATCTTTATATTTATTTGAAAGGTGGAGTCACAGAGAAAGAGAGGAAGAGAAAGGGAGGAAGAGACAAAGAAACGAGCGAGATTTTCCATCCATTAGTTCAATCCCCAAATGGCTACAAGGGCTGGAGCTGGGCCAGTCTGGAGCCAGGAGCCAGTAGCTTGTTCCAGTCTCTCACATGGGTACAGGGACCCAGCTACTTGTGTTATCTCCTGCAGCTTTCCCAGGCATATTAGCAGGGAGCTGGATTGGAAGTGGAACATCTAGGACTTGAACCCACGCCCATATGGGATGCAGGCACTGCAGACCTGTAGGAAGTCTACTTTTTAAAAATTATTTTTATTTAAGGGGCCAGCACGGTGGCGCAGTGAGTTAACGCCCTGGTCTGAAGCGCAGCATTCCAAGTGGGTGCCAGTTCTAGTCCCGGCTGCTCCACTTCCAGTCCAGCTCTCTGCTATGTCCTGGGACGGCAGTGGAAGATGGCCCAAGTCCTTGGGCCCCTGCACTCACTGGAGACATGGAGGAAGCTCCTGGCTCCTGGCTCCTGGCTCCTGGCTTCGGATTGGTGCAGCTCCAACCGTTGAGGCCATCTGGGGAGTGAACCAGCAGATGGAAGACCTCTCTCTCTGTCTCTACCTCTCTCTGTAACTCTGTCTTTCAAATAAATGAGATAAATCTTTAGAAACAATTATTTTTATTTAAAAGGAAGAGTGATAAGGAGAAAGACACACGCACCACACACACACACACACACACACACACACACGCAATCTTTCACCTTTTGTTTCATTTCTCATGTGGCTTGAACACCTATGGCCCAGAAAGGCTGAAGCCAGGAGCCAGGGACTCCATCTGAGTGTCCCATCTGGGTGGCAGGGAATCAAGACCCAAGTATTCAGGCCATCATCCACTGCCTTCCCGGGTACATAAACAGGAAACTAGATCAGAAGCAGAGTAGCCCAGACTCAAACTGACACTCAGATATGAGATGCTGGTGTCCTGCTTAACAGGCTGCACCACGATGCTGGTCCCTGGAAGTCCCTTTTTAATGATTACTTTTGAAAAGGGGAATAGGTTGTTGGGAGTTAGGGATGAGGGACTGGCCTTGTACTTAAGACTTAACTAAGAAGCCCACATTGCACATCCCAGGCCCTAGTCCAATACCTGGCTGTGAGAGGAAGCAGGTAGAGAGGTGGGTTCCTGGTACTCACATTGGCCACCTCGATGAGTTCCTGGTTCCTAGCTTTGGCCCTAGACCAGTCTTGGCTGTTGCAGGTATTTGGGGGAGTGAACCAGTGAGTAGGAACTAACTCTCAAACATATGTACATCAAAATGTCTAGTTGTTGATCCAGTCACATCCCTGTTGACATCAAAGTACTTCTCTCCTCAGTTCAGGCTCTTCATGGTTGATAGCATGTGCTGAGCCCTTTCTGTCCAGAACCCTTCATCCATAGTCTTTCCTATCCAAAAAGCAGTAGGCTCACCTAGACCGTGTAGTTCTTTTCATCCTTAGGAATCCTGTGACTTCATTTAGAAGCATCAAAAAGTACTTTGCAACATCAATTAAACTGATTTTTCTTTTTGTGTTCTCAATATGTCACATATTTTTCAGTTTTTAAAGAAAAACACAGGTTTTAAAATATCTTTAATATTACCTAAATAGGACTGAATGCTAATGTAAACATTTAAAACCCAGAGTTGGTTGCATTTTCTTTGAGGTGTTAAGTAGGAGAAATTTTTGTCTTGTTGTTATTTTTGCTCCAAGCACTGGCGGTTGCTATACCTCATAGTTTCAGGGATTTGTCTAGAATCAAAAAATGCTACAGATGGAAATGGTCTTAGAGACCATCCAGTGTAGAATCCTAACTCACAGGGAACTGAGGCCCAGAGTAATGAGGCAACTTGCCTGGACTCTATCAGTTAATTGGAGTGTACATTAGAATGTGGAATTCCTGAATTTCCAAGGAGAGATTTTTTCCCTATTTATATCACTTTTAGATTTTTGGGGGGGAGATTTATCAGAACAAAGAAAAAGATGAAAAGTAGTGCAGAAATATTTGCTTCGGTTGTTTTCTCTTTTACCAAGCAACCACAACAAAAAACATAACCCCAAACAGGAGACTAGACAATTTTTTTGCTTTGAAAAAAAAAAAAAAGTGAGCTACTTATGATACGACAGACTGTCCAGAAGTTTTTAGACAGGACTTTTTTGATTCTTTCCTTGTTTTTAAAATATTAATCTCTAGTGAAGGAAATGAAAGATGTGTTTCTTCATTGTTCTTTAAATGTTAATCATCAACAGTATAAAAATTGCATCCTACATAGTTCATGAAATTAATTTTTAAAATTAAATTTTCTGAACTCCTTTTTATCATAAAATAAATGCATTAATGTAGTTTTTCTATCTTGTTTCTCCTTAGTATATATTTGATAGACCATACAGTAGAACACTGGAGGCTGAAGCTGACAAAATCGGACTACAACTTGCTGCAAAGGTAAAGTGTTTAGTAGTTGAGAATACATAGCAGCCTTGACAAGGTGCAGGTCAATATATGTTGTCCTACTGATGTTTGGCATGGGCAGAGAATGAGAGTTGGACTGTGTAAACCTTTTAGACAGTTTTCATTAATCTATAGAAATTTGAAAATTCTGGACATTGACAGAATGCATAATTAAAGATACTCACTCAGCTTCTTTTTATATATGAGGCTGTGTTATGCCTTGGAATACATAAGATTGCAGGACTGTAATTATCAGGTTATATTAAAAAAAGCCCTAATCTTTCATTGGAAAGAATTTTTTGCATATAATGTTTCATGATTATATATATTGATATGCATATCATTATATATCATATATATAATCATGAAATATTAAATTGAAATTTAAAAAGTATGAATATGTGATGGCCTCCCCATCCACCTTTGTCCTCAGGAAAGGCTGTGCTGTTTTTATTTTGTTCCTCTCCCTTGTGTCTCTGATTAAGTAAGATGATGTGTAGCTGTTCTCTCTCCCTGGAGAGAGGTTGATTCTATTGTGGCAAAGACTAAACAACTGAGTTTAAAGAAATGATAGAAGCATAGTCATTCAGGTTGGTTTAACAAGGCACTTCACAGCTGGCTGCTGTTTCTAATCTTGTGTGATAACTGAGTAGTATTAGCAGGGTTTAACATTGGAAGTGAAACTACATTTTAAAAAAATGAATATAAACAGAGTCACTTCACTATTAAATCCAAATTTTATTTGATTCTTTGTTGAGTTTCTAGCAGTTATTAATTATTAAAAATCAGTATTATTTGAATTTCTCATTGTAAATTTTATGGATTTAATTTCATAAATCAAGACATTACTCAGCCATAAAAGCAAAAGTGGTTCCTTGCATGTGAAATAAGTAGAATTAAGTGAATTATCAGACTGCATACATTAGATGAGTGACCATAGCTGAGCTGTGTGAAGAATTTCCCAATTGTAATGTGTTACAGTCTGTCAGATTTTCTGTGTTTTGGTGAAATTTTCCTGCTGTATTTCCAAGAAACTGTAGTGTTTTACTTTTTTATATATAGTATGCAGTAACAGTCCAGATAATGTTTTCCGCATGTGGATAGATCATGAATAAGTACAGTATCATGTATTGAAAAGAGTGGTCTTTTCTTACCACTCCTCAGTGTCTCTTTGTCATGAAGGCCAGAGTGTATAGCACAGTCCATTTCTGTATTCACTGTTTCGTTCCAGTGTTACCTTAGCCAATACCACATGTCTCTGTAGTTCTATAGTAAGTGTTGATGTCTAATAGCGTCTATCCTCCTGTGTTGCTGTTCTGAAAGACTGATTTGGCTGTTTCTGAATCTTTACATTTCCATATGAATTTTAAAATCAGCTTATTAAATTACACACCTATTCAAAAATATGCCTGGGGTTTTGAGTGGACTACATTGCATTTATACATCAATTTAGGGACAGTTTGCTGGTGTATAATATACTGTCTTTCTATCTATGAATGTGATGTGTTTGTCTATTTAGTTAATGATCCTTTAATTTTTCTCAATATTTTTGAAGTTTTTTTTTTTGTTTTCCTGACAGGCAGAGTTAGACAATGAGAGAGAGAGAGACAGAGAGAAAGGTCTTCCTTCTGTTGGTTCACCCCCCAAATGGCTGCTACGGCAGCACCAATCCCAAGCCAGGAGCCAGGTGCTTCCTCCTGGTCTCTCATGCGGGTGCAGGGCCCAAGCACTTGGGCCATCCTCCACTGCCTTCCCGGGCCACAGCAGAGAGCTGGACTGGAAGAGGAGCAACCGGGACTGGAACCCAGGGTGCCAGCACTGCAGGCGGAGGATTAGCCTAGTGAGCCGTGGTGCTGGCCTTGAAGGTTTTTTTTGTATATAGCACTTACATACCTTTTGTTGAATTTATCGTTGAGTGATATTTTTGTTTTTTTGTGATATGGTGTCATTTTAAAAATTAATTGCTTATATATATGGCAGTAGGATTTTTATGACTGACTTTATATCTAGAACCTTTGTTTCTTCCTTTCCAGTCTGTACACAGTACTTCCCCCCCCCCCCATATTTCAATAGCCAGGAACTTCAGTACAAAAATTGATATTCAGCAAAGTTGTTCCTTCCTGATCTTAGGACAAAGAAAGCATTCAGTATTTCACAATCAATTTTGTTGTTTGTTGTGAGATTTTTTTAGGTAGATGAATTTTCCTTATATTTCTAATATCCTAAAGGATTTTTAAAATTATGCATAAGATTATTTTATGATTTTTCCCTTTCATCTGTTGATATGGCAAATTGATTTTTTTAAATAAGTCGAATATTTACTTTTGGAAATAATCCAGTATTGTCAATTATATTATCATTTAATGATTGCTAGATTTGGGTTGCTAATGTTTAATTCAGAATGTTTATATCTATGTTCTTAGGAGACTGGGGTCTGGAAGTTTCTTACAATGTCTTGTCAGGTTTTGCATCAGGGTTAGGCTAGCCTCATAAAATGAGTAGACAAATATTCTTCATCTTTATCTTCTCTAGAAGAGTTTAGGTAAAATTGGTGATACTTATTTTTTAAATGTTTGGAGAATTCATGGGGAAAGCCAACAATTTCTTTGTAGGCTTATCTTTAATTGTAGGTTCAGTCCCTTTAATATATATATATATATATAGAACTATTTAGATTTTGGCCGGCGCCGTGGCTCAACAGGCTAATCCTCCGCCTTGCGGCGCCGGCACACCGGGTTCTAGTCCCGGTTGGGGTGCTGGATTCTGTCCCGGTTGCCCCTCTTCCAGGCCAGCCCTCTGCTGTTGCCCAGGAGTGCAGTGGAGGATGGCCCAAGTGCTTGGGCCCTGCACCCCATGGGAGACCAGGAAAAGCACCTAGCACCTGGCTCCTGCCATCGGATGAGCGCGGTGCCCCGGCCGCAGCGCGCCGGCCGTGGCAGCCATTGGAGGGTGAACCAACGGCAAAGGAAGACCTTTCTCTCTGTCTCTCTCTCTCACTGTCCACTCTGCCTGTAAAAAAAAAAAAAAAAGAACTATTTAGATTTTTCTGTTTCTTGTGTCAATATAAGTAGTTTGTTTTTCTAGGAATTTATTTTGTTTAAATTTTCAAGATTATTAACCTAAAGTTATTTTTATACACATATTTTATTTTTAATAGCTGAAGGATATCTATGCATATTGCAGATTTCTTTTAAATGTTCTTTTTGTTACTAACATTGATGATATTTATCTTGTGGGCTTTGCTTATGTTCTCATATATTTCCTATTTTGTCAATTGCTGTGCTTATCTTTACTGACTTGTTCTGCTTGCTTCCTTTGGCTTTCATATGTACCTCTTTTCCTTAAGGTCATCTTAAGATGGGTACTTATATCTCTGATTTTAAGCCTTTTTTCTAATGTAAGTTTTCATGTAAGGCTATGTACTTCCTCTGAGAACATCCTTGTCATGTCACAAGTGTTAATGTTATTTTCTTTTCCTTTGGTTTATATTCTTGCTTACACTGTTTTTTCTCTGACTCATGTTATTTAGAAGTGTATTGCTTGAATTTTTTGAACATTTGATGATAGTCTGATTGGAAAATATATGGAGTGGTTAAAATTATTTGAAATTTGTTGGACCTTGCTTTATGACTGAGCTTGTGGTCATTTGTTAAAATGGTATGCCCTTGAAAGTGGATTGTGTCATTGTGAGTGCAGTGTTCTACCTATGTCAGTTTTGTCAAGTTTGTTAATTTTATTGTTTCAGGTCTTCTGTTATCCTTGTTGAATTTTCCCACCTTTTTCTAGTTATTGAGAGAAGTGTGTCACTCTTCCATTATGATTGTGAATTTCTCAATTTCTCCTTTTAGTTTTATCAATTTTTGCTTTGTGTATCTTAAAACTTTTTAGCTATATATCGAGGACTGTGAGATCTTCCTGGCAGATGATTTTGTTATCAATATAAAATCCTTCTTGGTGTGTAGTAATGCTTCTTGCCTAATGTCCACTTTCTCCTTAATCAGTATTATTATCCCAGCTTTCTTTTGGTTGGTGTTTTCATGGTTCAGATTTTCCAACTTCTTATTTCCAAACTTTGAGTCTTCATTGGTATATCTCTTTTAAACACAACATAGTAGGTTCTTTTTTTATTCTTTGCCTTTTGGCAAAGAATATGTAGTCCAATCATGGGTCTAATTTACATTTTTTGTTGAATAATTATGTGGAGCATATTTTTATATGTGAGTTTGCCCAGTCATCTATTTTCCTTTTGTGAATTGTTTAGATATATGCACATCTTTAAATTGGATTGTTTGCCTTTTTTTTTTTAATATTTGTTTTACTTATTTGAAAGACAGTGACAGAGAGGGAGGGAGAGACAGAGAGAGACAGAAAGAGATCTTCTATCTGCTGGTTTACTCTCCAAGTGGTTGAAACAGCTGGGGCTGGGCTTGGCCAAAGCCAGGAGCCTGGAACTCTAATTAGGTCTCCCACATGAGTGGCAGGGACCCAAGTACTTGGATCATCTTCCACTGCTTTCCAAAGTGCATAAGTCCAGATCTGGAGTGCAAGAGCAGCATTTGTTCTGTCTTGGTGAATGTCCCATCGCTTGAGAAAAACAGGTATTCCGTAGTTGTTAAGTGTTTCCTTAAGTACTGATTAGGTTCAGCTGGTTTTAGTGTTATGCCGAGCTACAGCCTTCAAATCTTTTTCTACTTGTCTGTTAGTGAGGCAGGAGTTTTGAAATCTCTAACTTTAATTGTCAATTTGTGTGATTTTCCTGTCAGTTCTGTTAGTTTTTGCTTCATATATCTTAAAGCTTTGTGTTAGTTGCATACAGATTTGGGATTTCTTTTATCCTCTTACTGAATTCATTTATCACAGTTGGTAGATTTAGGGAAGTAGTCCTCTTTGGGACTAGTAGTACTTTTGTGTCTTTTTTGTTTGGTGTTGCATTAAGATAGCCACTCCAGCTTTCTTGCTTTTGACTTGGTATATCTTTTTCTTCCCATTTTTTTTCAAGCTATTTGAAATTTGTATTTACAGCTCTTGTAGACAGTATATACCAGGTTCTTGCTTTTTGATCCATTTCCCTCTCAGATGTATTAGCAGGAAGCTACTTCAGAAATGGAGCGGCTGAGGGGCCAGGGCTGTGGCGTTAGTGAGTAAAGCTGCCACCTGCAGTGCCAGTGGCTGCTCCACTTCTGATCCAGCTCTCTGCTGTGGCCTGGGGAAGCAGTAGAAGATGGCCCAAGTCCTTGGGCCCCTGCACCCCATGGGAGACCTGAAGAAGCTCCTGACTCCTGGCTTCAGATCGGCACAGCTCCAGCTGTTGCAGCTGCTTGGGGAGTGAACCAGCCGATGAAGACCTCTCTCTCTGTCTCTGCCTCTCTGTAACTCTGCCTTTCAAATAAATACATACATCTTTAAAAAAAAAAAAACACAGCAGCTGAGACTTGAATTAGCACTCCCACATGGGATGCCAGCGTCGTAAGTGGTGGCTTCACTTGCTACACAACAATGCTGGCCCCAAGTTTTATGTATTTTCAGTCTCTTGCTCCTCATTGCTTAAAGTTCAGAAAATTACTTGATGGGAAAAGCAACACACAGGTCAGCTTCACCTGAATTTTCCTTTTTTTGCTGGGACTTTTGGCTTGTCCAGTAGTCGCTGACTTAGTAACTCACAGAACCTTTGAATAGATAGTCTTTATTATATCCACCTTTTCTAATTTCCCTTTGGCCAAAACTTTGGTTTGTTACAAGGCATTCTGTTGTTGTTAGAATAAGAAGTCCCTAGCTTAGTCTTATTAATAGCTACCTAACATCCTATAATAGGAATAATTCATTTAATTATTTACCTATTAAAAAACATTTGGATTATTTCTGCATTTTTTGGTATTGTAAATTATTCTGAAAACAGCATCTTTTTACTTATATTCCTATGCTACTCAAGATTTTATAATTATAGGATAGATAATAAATGGGATTGCTGGGATTTTCATTTTTATTTTTAAAATTATTTCAAATTGTTAATAGCAGGTCTTACCAACACCATATAAGAATGCCCTCTTTGGGTGGGCTGGTGTTGAGGCACAGCCAGTTAAGCCATACTTCCAATAAAATATTACTATTGAATTTATACAAGGAGCTCAAACAACTCAATAGCAAGAAAACAAGCCAAAATAGATTTAAAATTAAAAGCTTTGAATACACATTTACCAAAAGAAGTCATACAAAAGGTAGGCATTGTGGTCCAGCAGGTTTGGTTGCTGCCTGTGACACCTGCATTCCATATAGGAGTACTGGGTCCCCTGTTACTGATCCAGCTCCTGCTAAGGAGCCTGGGAGGCAGGACAAGATGGCCCAAGTACTTGGGGTCTTGCCACCTGTGTGAGAGAATCACATGGAGTTCCTGGCTCTTGGCTTCAGCCTCACCCAGCCCTGGATATTGTGGATTGATCTGGGGAGTGAACCAACAGATAGGAGATTTCTTTCTCATTGTGTCATTCTCTCTTTGTCACTTTGCCTATCAAATAAATAAATGTATGTGTATGTATGTGTTTATATATATATATGTATATATACACATATGGGTGTGTGTGTGTGTGTGTGTGTAATGTTTTTTAATTACAGAGAGAGAAGGAGAGACAGAGATCTTCCATCCACTGGTTTATTCCCCAAATGACTGCAGTGTCTGGGGCTGGGCCAGGCTGAAGACAGGAGTCAGAGCTTCTTCTGGGTCTCCCATGTGGGTTCAGGGACCCAAGAACTTAGCCATCCTCAGCCACTTTCCCTGGCGCATTAGCCAGGAACTGGATGGGAGGTGGAGCAGCCAGTACTCAAACTGGTGCCCATGTGGGATGCACGCACTGCAGGCTGTGTGACTTTAACCTGCTACGCTAAAATGCTGCCGCCTAAATGTTTTTGCTTTTTTTTTTTAAAGAATGCTCAGTTTTATGTCCGCATCAGCATTTCAATCTTTTTTGTCAATTTGAACAAAACATACTATCTCCTTGGTTTTTGAAATTTGCATTTTTACCTCAAAGTGAAGTTGAACATATTATCTCATTGTTATTAGTTGTTTTATTTTCTCTTTTGCAGATAGCCTTTTATTATGTTTTGCTGGGTAGATTTTTTTTAAGGTTTACTTATTTGAAAGCAGAGTTAGGTAAGGAGAGACCGAGAGAGAGAGAGAGAGAGAGAGAGAGAGAGAGAGATCTCCCATCCCCTAGTTCAGTCCCCAAATGGCTGCAACTATCGGGGCTAGACCAGACCAAATCCAGGACCTTCATCTGGATCCCTCATGAAAGTAGCAGAGACCCAAGCAACTGGGCCATCTTCTGTTGCCTTCCCAGGTCACATTTACAAGGAACTAGATAGGAAGTGAAACAACTTGGGCTTGAACCAAAGCCCATGTGGGATGCCAGCTTTACAGGTAGCAGTGTAACTTGCTGTGCCACAGTGGCAACCCCAACTGCATAGATTTTTAAAAAATACATATCTGGCTCTGTTGCGACAGAGGCCGAGCGGCGAGGCCCAGCTCCCTGAAAGAACAGGACCCCACCCCTGTGGCTCCATCACCATGCCCTCTGACCTGGCCAAGAAGAAAGCAGCCAAAAAGAAGGAGGCTGCCAAGGCTCGGCAGCGGCCCAAAAAGGGGCACGAGGAGAACGGAGATGCTGTCACAGAGCCACAGGTGGCCGAGGAGAAGAACGAGGAGGCCAATGGCAGAGAGGCCACAGAGGTGGATTTGCTGACCAAGGAGCTGGAAGACTTTGAGCTGAAGAAAGCGGCTGCCCGAGCTGTGACTGGTGTCCTGGCCTCTCACCCCAACAGTACTGACGTCCACATCATCAACCTCTCACTCACCTTCCACGGGCAGGAGCTGCTCAGTGACACCAAGCTGGAGTTAAACTCAGGCCGCCGCTACGGCCTCATTGGGTTAAATGGAATCGGGAAGTCCATGTTGCTGTCGGCTATTGGGAAGCGGGAAGTGCCTATCCCTGAGCACATCGACATCTACCACCTGACGAGGGAGATGCCGCCCAGTGACAAGACGCCACTGCAGTGCGTGATGGAGGTGGACACGGAGCGGGCCATGCTGGAGAGGGAGGCCGAGCGGTTGGCTCACGAGGACGCGGAGTGTGAGAAGCTCATGGAGCTGTACGAGCGCCTGGAGGAGCTGGACGCCGACAAGGCGGAGATGAGGGCCTCGCGGATCCTGCACGGCCTGGGCTTCACCCCCGCCATGCAGCGCAAGAAGCTGAAGGACTTCAGTGGCGGCTGGAGGATGAGGGTTGCCCTGGCCAGAGCCCTCTTTATCCGGCCCTTCATGCTGCTTCTGGATGAGCCCACCAACCACTTGGACCTAGATGCTTGTGTGTGGTTGGAAGAAGAACTGAAAACTTTTAAGCGCATCCTGGTTCTCGTCTCCCATTCCCAGGATTTTCTGAATGGGGTCTGCACCAACATCATTCACATGCACAACAAGAAACTGAAGTATTACACGGGTAACTACGATCAGTACGTAAAGACACGGCTGGAGCTGGAGGAGAACCAGATGAAGAGGTTCCACTGGGAGCAAGATCAGATCGCGCACATGAAGAACTACATCGCTAGGTTTGGTCACGGCAGTGCGAAGCTGGCCCGGCAGGCCCAGAGCAAGGAGAAGACGCTACAGAAGATGATGGCATCGGGACTAACGGAGAGGGTCGTGAGCGACAAGACACTGTCGTTTTACTTCCCACCGTGTGGCAAGATCCCACCGCCTGTCATCATGGTGCAGAACGTGAGCTTCAAGTACACAAAAGATGGGCCTTGCATCTACAATAATCTAGAATTTGGTATCGACCTCGACACACGAGTGGCTCTGGTAGGGCCCAATGGAGCAGGGAAGTCAACTCTTTTGAAGCTGCTAACTGGAGAGCTACTACCTACAGACGGAATGATCCGGAAACATTCTCACGTCAAGATAGGGCGTTACCATCAGCATTTACAAGAGCAGCTGGACCTGGATCTCTCGCCTCTGGAGTACATGATGAAGTGCTACCCAGAGATCAAGGAGAAGGAGGAGATGAAGAAGATCATCGGGCGGTACGGGCTCACCGGGAAGCAGCAGGTGAGCCCGATCCGGAACTTGTCAGACGGGCAGAAGTGCAGAGTGTGTCTGGCCTGGCTGGCCTGGCAGAACCCCCACATGCTCTTCCTGGACGAGCCCACCAACCACCTGGATATTGAGACCATCGACGCGCTGGCAGACGCCATCAATGAGTTTGAGGGTGGGATGATGCTGGTCAGCCATGACTTCAGACTCATTCAGCAGGTTGCACAGGAAATATGGGTCTGTGAGAAGCAGACAATCACCAAGTGGCCTGGAGACATCCTGGCCTACAAGGAGCACCTCAAGTCCAAGCTGGTAGATGAGGAGCCCCAGCTCACCAAGAGGACCCACAACGTGTGAGCCCTCGGCCTGGCGTGGGTCAGGAGCTCCATCCGGGGACTAACAGCTGCTACCCTGACCAGCTACTCAGGACAGGACCCTGGGGCTACACTCCTGCATTGCTGCAATACCGCTCCCCAGCCTCTCCCCGTCCCTCGGCCTGCCTTAGCTGCTCTGTTATCTTATCCACAGCTGGACAGTAGCTGTCCGTTTCCTCTCCTCCTTCCAGTTACACTCGGCCGCGTCTGGACTTGGCTGGCTGTTCCCTCCAGCCCCTTGCTGGTTACTTGCCCCGAGAGTGATGCAGCCAGAGGCACTGAGGGTTAGCCTAGGGCCCGAGCCTGGGTCTGGTCTCGAAGGAGCTCAAGGTCCTTGTTTTCTGGGTTTTGGTGATGTTGGAGGAATACCCCCCAGCCCACCGCTGCCATTCCTTTTTGCTTCGGGTTTGGAGCTCTGGGCCAGGGTCTTAGTCCTGGTCGGTTTTTAAATATTTAATGGTGTAACTTTTAGACCTGCGTGACAGCCACAACGTGTCCAATAAAGAAAGAGGAAGCCAAAAAAAAAAAAATACATATCTGGATTCCATGTGTGGAAATTCTGAATTGGTGAATAAATGATGAAGCTCTAATCTGAAAGTGTCTAGGAGCTTCCAATTGACTCTGATATCCAGGCAAATTTAAATAATAAAATTCTTATTTTGTGTTTTTGAGGGACTTGGTAAGTTCAGTTTTTTGTATTTAAAAAAGTAGAATAAAATTACAATATAAATATATTTATATTCCTTTGATATTTATAACATAGAAGTTTTTTTTTAAATAGGTGTATATCTGGATAGATAAAACTAAGGTTCCATTTTTTAAAGCATATTATATTGCTGTGTTGTATACCAGATGATGTTTTGCTGATTGTGGTAATATGGTTTATTTAGTTCAAAAAAGAAAGAGATATTGCAAAAGATTTTAAATCATAGCTAAATAGTGATACAGGTAGTATCTGTGTTGTAGGACACTTAGGATAGAGAAATGTCATCTATGAAACACAAGAATTTATGTGTGTCTAGAAAAAAACCACTATAAAGCCTCAAATACTATATTTATGCAGCCATTTATTCTGTGAAACCACCTTTTTGGATAATTAACACAATTATCTATCATTTAATACTTATGATAAGCCTGTATTGTGCTTATCATATATATATATATCATATATATATTATATATATATATATACACATTGCCTAATCTGTCTTATAGTAATTCCATGAAGTAGTTATGATGATTATCTCAATTTTACACATAAGGAGTGAAGCCCAGATAAGTTGAGTTACTCTCTTGTTCGAGGTACAGATGGTAAAGTTGGGATTCAAACCTGAATGTGTATGATTTCAAAGGCCATGTGCAGTTTGGTTTATGTCCATCCCTCTAGTACAGTTACATTTTCCTGGATCAACTTGTCTGCCTCCGTGCTGTCACATCCCAGGCTTACTTTCCTATCTTTACCTTGTTCTATATCTTAGAAGCATTTGACACTATTAGCTATACGTCCTATAAGGAATATTTATATTGTGTGTGTGTAGCTGAGCATTTTGTTATGGAGTAGAAAGTCATATAGCATCATTAGCTCGTAATTGAAGAAGACAATGCCCTGCCTTACACTCTGGAGGCAATCACCTTAAATTCTTACAGCTATTTACCTCTATATTTCTAAGTAATATGTTTATTTTATAATTTATTGAGACATTAGGCTTAGTTGTTATCTACTGATTTCTCATTGTGGGAGAGTTAGTCTTTTATAATCTTACAAATGATTTTTGTGTGCTTATTTGTCACCTGTTGTTCTTTGGTTAACTGCGTGTCCAAGTCTTTGGTCATGTTATCACTGGATTGTTGTTGTCTTCCTTCTGACTTTCGAATGTTCTTCATACTATGGAAACAGTCATATGTTGAATATGTCATTTGCATAGTTTTCTCCATCTGTATTCTCTTAACAGCTTGTTTTTTGTTTTTTTTTTTTGCTGATAAATCACTTTTTGTTTCAATAAAGTCCATTTCAAGGAGTTTCTATGCCAATTTCTAAGGCCCTACTTCTTTCTGGGACCTTACTCTACAAATTTCAGTCTCTTTTGCAAATTTTCCACCTTGAACCCTGCCTTCCAGCTCTAACTTTGGTGACACTTGCCATGCTCTGTTTGGATTCTGTCACCTGGTCACCCTGTGGTCTGGTTAGGAAACTGCCCAAGCAAAGAGCAGGGCCAAATCTCAGCATCATCTTCAGTGTTTCTCGTTTCTGAGGATCACAGACTTGTCCTGCCTGTTGTCCATTGCCTGAAAACATTTGCTTTGTGTATTTTGTCCAACTTTATGTGTAGTTATTTATGGTGGGAGGACAAGTTTGCTACCCATTACTCTTTTATGGCTAAAGGTTAAGTTCCCAAATCTGTGATTCACGATTTTGTCTATTCATATTTTATAAGCAGAAACTAACAAATTTATCAGGAGCGCTCTCTGCATAGGTTGGGAGTTTAGCTATAAGATTATAGGGTATTGAGCTGGTTTGCTCCTTGGGGAACCTTCACATGGAGTATATATTCATTTTCTCTGTGGCCATTCAAGTGTCTATGCAGATAGATCCTTTAAAACTGGTTGTCATTATTTGGGGCTTGGGAAGGAACTTTTATTATTAAATCTCTATTATAAGCCTCATTCCTCAAGCCTTCTTTCCATTATAACAAATATTTAACCTTTCTGAGGTATGGAAATGCCAACCAATTGCCAAAGAAGCAATAAAGTGTAGTGATAATGTGTGAGCTGCAAATTTGAGACTCTGCAGTGCCAGAGAGACTGTTAGTTGTGAACTTGAGCAAGCTATTTATCCTTTTTGTGCCCCAACTTTTCTCATCTGTAGGATAGGGACAGTAATTGCACTTATCTCCTGAAGTTGATGTAATTAAAGTCCTTACAGCTCTAGTCTTTTAATTTTCTATATTCAAATATCTGCATGTTATTTCCTCTTCCTTAGTTTACAAATATCTCAAACTTAATGTATTCAATATTAAATCTTTTATTTCCCCCAGACCTTTTTTTTTTAGATTTATTTATTTATCTGAAGGGAGAAGCAGAGAGAGAAAGAGAGATATCTTCCATTTGCCAGTTCATTCCCCAAATGGCCGCAATAGCCAGGACTGGGCCAGACCAGAGCCAGGAACTTCATCTGAATCTCCCACATGGGTGCAGGGGCCCAAGCACTTGGGCCATCTTCGACTGCTTTTCTTAGGCACATAGGCAGGGAGCTGGATCAGAAGTGGAGCAGCTAGGTTTTGAACTGGCACCCATATGGAATGCAAGCACTGCAGATGGTGGCTTTACCCATTATGCCACAGTGCCACCCTCTTTCTTTTCTTTTTTTGAAGATTTTTTTTTCATTTGAAAAGCAGAGTTATAGTGAGGGGAAAAAGAGATCAATGTTTCAACTGCTGGTTCATTTCCCAAATGGCCAGAGCTAGGCCAGGCCAATGCCAGGAGGCCAGAAATCCATCCAGGTCTCCCATGTGGGTAGCAGGGGCCCAAGCATTTGGTCCATCCTCTGCTGCCTTCCCAGGAGCATTAGCGGGCAGCTGGATCGGGAGTGGAGCAACCAGGGTTTGAACTAGTGCTGATGTGGGATGCTGGCATTTCAGGTGGTAGTTAACCAACTGTGCCATAATGTTACCCCTTAGCTCTTCTTTTCTCAATAAATCTACAACCTTCTTTTTGTTACTTTTGGCAAAAATCTAGAGTCTTCCTTAGTTCTTCTCTCTTCTTTATCCTTTACACCAAGTCCTGGCAGTTCTGTCCATAAAATATATCTCAGTATGTTTCCTTCTGCTCCATTAGCATCTTTGAACTGTGCCAGCCTCATTATGGCTTTTGTTGATTCTAGTCAAATGCTCCTCCATTTCATTTTCCACCCTGCCACAAAGAAGCAGCAGTTCTGATAGCCTGTGAGAGTCACTTTCTCAAGGTAAGATTAAGCAGACATTGGCCAGCAGTGGCCTCCAGACTCTCGGTTTCTGTGTCAACAGAACCAAGATCTTACAGATTTGGATCCTGGCTCTTCTCTGATCTGTTCTGTTGATTTCACTTGCCATTTGAACATCATATATTTACTGCTAGCCTACTATCTGCCAGGTTGTAGGGATACCTAATATCTTCATGGGTATCAGAAATGGATGATACAGCGACATTTAATAAATTGCTTAAAGAAAGTTTGATTACATTAGAGACATACAGGGGACATTCATCTCATGGAAAATTATATCAGAGATTAGCTTTGTCTAATGGGATTAGAATGCAAAAGGACTATTTAAAGTGGAGATTGGAAAGATAAACATTAATTATCCTGGTGAAGATGTTAGTGGGGGAGTTTAGCATGCTCAAAAGCAAGAGAAGCAGTAGCATCATCCAAGAATTAAGAATTTATTGTGACTAAAGTGTGGACAGAGTTCCAGAGCGCCAATGCCAGATGCACCTGCAAGGTAGGCAGAGACTTCTTTGTGGGCGGTATTAAGGACTTTACACTTAGTAGAGGGGTTAGTTTGGGCTTCATGTTCTGTTTGAACTTTTGTGTCCTCCATAGGACCTCATACAAATCACATAACCTCAAGTCTATTTTCTAGTCTGAAAAATAGAATATTGATACCTCAAAGACTTATTTTTGGTTGTCCTGGAACTGATTTCTTTCCTGTTGCTTATGCTCTTTTGGGAGCCATTGACACATCACACTCCCTTAGCTTCTTGCCACTTAGTATTCATATGACATAAAGTAATTCTCCTTTCCTGAATTCTCTCCTTCATAGGCAACCTTCTGATGATAGTCTGGCTTCCTGTGTAGCTAGCCTAGAAGGGAGAGAATGTGCTGACCTGAGGACACAAAAGCCCTGTGCCTTTGATAGTTTTTGCAGCTATGGTTATCTCTGGAAATTAGCAAGCTGGTGTTCTGATTTTATGTCAGTCTTGTGAGTTTGGGTAATGGGATCTGTTCCAGAGAAACAGATCTATTTGTTATGTACTTTCCCACTGGATTTATGAGCTTTCAAGGCCAAGGACCCAGCAGGTTCTAGAAAATTCACTAAAACGAGTTACTCGTGAGCTCCTTTCAGAGTAGGCAGCTCACCTTGCCAAAGCTTGTCTCCACTTTTGCTCTGCTTATTGATTGTGAGTTTATTTTGTATATTTACATTTTTATAGGGATTCTTCTAATTTGTCACTTGAAGTTATATAAATCATCTGAATGATTAATATAGTTAATGACAATTAGGACTAAGGTGTGAGTTAAACATGGAGTAACTAGCTGTTCAGTTATCAGCTGACAAGAAGATGTTAAGTATTTGATTTTGTTGGGTATGTATGTTCATTTGTCACTGTAGATGTTTTGACACTTTACAGTCATTTACAACTAAATCATCCATTTTTATTTTCGAGTCTGCTTTTCAAGTTTAGAAAAGAAAACTCATTTCTTTTAGTGGTTCTAAACTGGGAGCAGGGGCAGGTGTTTGGCGTGGTAGTTAAGATGCTACTTGGGACACCTGCATCTCACATCAGAGTGCCTTGGTTTGAGTCCCAGCTCTACTCCTGATTCCAGCTTCCTGCTAATGTGAACGCTGGGAGAGAGCAGATAATGGTTCCTGCCACTCATGGGGGAGACTTGGACTGAGTTCCCAGCTTTGGCCTGGCCCAGTCCCAACCATTGTAGGCACTGGGGAGTAGACCAGCAGATGGGAGATAGAATATTCTTTCTCTGCCTTTCAAGTGTATTTTAAAAAATAAAAAGGCAGTGTTTTAGGGGTTGCAGTTTGGGGTAGCAGTTAAGACTCTGGTTGGGGGCCTGCGCCGTGTCTCACTTGGTTAATCCTCTGCCTGTGGCACCGGCATCCTATATGGGCGCTGGGTTCTAGTCCCTGTTGCTCCTCTTCCAGTCCAGCTCTCTGCTTTGGCCCGGGAGGGCAGTGGAGGATGGCCCCTGCACTCGCATGGGAGACCAGGAGGAAGCACCTGGCTCCTGGCTTCGGATCAGCGCAGCGCTGGCCGTACCAGCCATTTGGGGGGTGAACCAACGGAAAGGAAGACCTTTCTCCCTGTCCCTCTCTCTCACTGTATAACTCTGACTGTCAAAAAAAAGAGACTCTGGTTGGGACACCTGCATCCCATATTGGAGTGCCTGGGTTTCAGTGTCAGCGCCATTTCTGACTGTAGTTTCCTGTTAATCAGCACCCTAGGAGACAGCAGATGATAGCTCAAGTAGTTGGGTTCCTGCCTCCTACAAGGGAGACCTGGATTGAGTTCCTGGCTTCTGAGAGTTTGGGGAGTAAGCCAGCAGATGGGATCTGTCTGTCTGCCTCTGTCTCAAGAAAAAAAAAAAAAAAAAAGACAATCTAATGAATCCTCCTAGGGCACTGGCATATGATTTTTTTTAAGTTTTTTTTTTTTTTTGTAAAGTTTCTTTTAATTTATTTGAGACAGAATGCACTTCCATCTGCTGGTTCATTTCCTAAATGGTTGTAATGACTGGAACTGGTCTGGAGCTGAAGCCGGTAGCCGGGAACACAATCCAGGTCTCCTACATGGGTGACAGGATCCCAGTTACCTGAGCTGCCACCCACCTTCCAGGGTCTGCATTAGCAGGAAGCAGGATTCCTGAGCTGGAATCTGGAATTGAATCCTCCCATGTGCAATGCAGGTGTCTAACTGCTAAGCTGCTAAGCTACACTCTGCTCCCAATATGGTTTTTGCTTGTCACAGTGATTGGTAAGGTGTAGGGAGACTACTGGTGCTTGATGGGTAAGGGTCAGGGGTGATAAATATCCTATACTGTTTTGGAAAGCCCTCACAGGGTAAGAATTTGTCTGTTCTAAATGCGTAAGTGTCCCTTTTGGGAAACTACCTGCTGGGTTCTCCAAGTAACCTGAAATAACTATGTCAATAGCTCCATCTAGTGAGGGAATTAGGTAATGGATCTCATTTCCTTGCAGAAATAAAAGAAAATTTAAAATTCTACACTTAATATAAAGTAGTATATTGTATTATCATAGACTTTTAGAGGAGGATGGAAAATTGGAGCTAATTTAACCCACCTTCTCCTTTTACAGATAAGAAAACCAGAGGCCAGAGAGGTGAAGTGCTTTCTTTAATAACATATCTAGTTATAGTAGCAGGATCTCTGGCTCTTATTTTCCAGGTTAGTAGTTTGAGTGTACATAGCAAATTGACTATCTTCAGGTTTTATTTGGATTACTGTTTTAGGTTCTTTGCTTTGTAACTTATTTAATAAGGAAAAAACAGTAAATCTGGAGGGCATCTCATTTAATGGGTATGTAGTAAAGTAGCTTTCATAATGTGTACATTATGATGAGCATCTTACTTTTTTCACCCAGAGGAATGAGATGGGATTTTGCACTTAAATTTTAGTTACTGCAATTTACATTCTGAGTGTTGAATTTAATGATAAAACTTTACCTAAGATAAAGAAACACACACACAAGAAAGCTTATTTGAAACAGAATATATTATATTGATTAATTGACATGCTGGCAATCAAAAGATGCAAAAGATTTTACATGAACCATGTAATAATATGAGTCTCATTTTTCCTCTCTTTTGGAGTACATAATGTATTTTTGGTAAATTGTTTTCCTTTTGAGTGAGAGGGATTGGCAAACCACTGAGTGGTTTAACTGAAGTTATTTCAAGACTGTCACATTCAGTTGGAAAAAAAGCAGTTTTAAATTATTGACTGGAAAATGTTGTTTAGAGAAGTGGGTTGAAAAGTAAAGTGAGCTTTAACACGTGATCCTGTCAGCAGTACTAGAAGGTTATGAACCTGTAAATGTGATTGAGACTGCAATGAACTAGTGTCCTAGTAGGGGCTGATAATGTTGTTGGTGCTGATAACACTGATGGTGATATCGACAATGGTCATAGCAATAATGTGTTTTCACGTGTGAGGACACTGTTCTGGGTGTCAGTGTTAATTTTTTTAAAGATTTTTTTTAAAAGTTTTTTTATTTTACTTGAAAGTTGGAGTTACACAAAGAGAGGAGAGGCAGAGAGAGAGCGAGGTCTTCCATCTGATGGTTCACTCCTCAATTGGCTGCAACGTCTGGAACTGCGCCGATCCGAAGCCAGGAGCCAGGAGCTTCTTCCAGGTCTCCCACATGGATGCAGGGGCCCAAAGACTTGGACCATCTTCCACTGCTATCCCAGGCCGTAGCAGAGAGCTGAATGGGAAGTGGAGCAGCCAGATATGGAACCAGCACCCATATGGGATGCTGGTGCTTCAGGCCAGGGTGTTAACCCGCTGCGCCACACAGCGCCGGCCCCTTTAAGATTTATTTATTCATTTGAAAGACCGAGTTACACTAAGAGAAAGAGAGAGAGAGAGGTATTCTGTCCACTACTTCACTCCCCAATGGCTGCAATGGCCAGAGCTAGGCCAATCGAAAGCCAGGAGCCAGGAGCTTCTTCTGGGTCTCCCACATGGGTGCAGGAACCCAAGAACTTGGGACATCTTCTGCTACTTTCTAAGGCCATAGCAGAGAGCTGGATTAGAAGCAGAGCAGCCAGGACTCAAACCAATGACCATATGTGATGCCGGCACTGCAGGCAGCTTTACCCGTTACACCACAGCGCCCGCCTCTAGTGTTAATTCTTGTAATTGTTCAATCTTCCTAACAACCCCCTGAGATATAGGTACTTATCCTCATCTTACAGATAAAACCAAGGGTTAGAGAGGTTAAATAACTTGTCAAAGATCTCACAGATAGTAAGGTTTTTCCTCTCCAAGATAGAGCTATATTCATATTGGAAATGAAGCTTTCTATCTGGTTTTAACCCATTAGAAACAATTTTGTTTTCTGCAGTGTTGCCCCTAAAATAATGCCCATTTTGATATCTATTTTGGCTTCTCTAACTCTCATCTTGTAAGAGCCTCAGCGTGTTTTTCTAGCTGTAGGAGTCCTACTGCCCTTCTCCCACACCCTTGTTGTATTGTCTCAGGTGATCATTTTACCCACCACATGGGACAAGTATAGGGTGTTACTGGCATTCTAAAAAGATCCAGACCTGCTAATGTCAGGATGTACCTGCTGGATGTGGTAGATGACTGGCAGCAATTCTGTTTGGAGTCTATCTACTGAATAGAAACAGCAAAATATAAAGATACTTTTTGTCTTTGTATTTCTTTTTTTTAAACAAGATTTATTTATTCATTTTAAAGTCAGAGTTACATAGAGAGAGGAGAGGCAGAGAGAGGAGAGGCACAGTGGGGGGCAGGGGCGTCTTCCATCTGCTGGTTCACTCCCCATTTGGCCGCAATGGCCAGAGCTGCACTAATCCCAAGCCAGGAGCCAGGAGCTTCCTCCAGGTCTCCTATGTGGGTGCAGGGGCCCAAGGACTTGGGCCATCTTCTACTGCTTTCCCAGGCCACAGCAGAAAGCTGGATCAGAAGTGGAGCGGCCGGGTCTAGAATCAGTGCCCATTTGGGATGCCAGCGCTTCAGGCCAGGGTGTTAACCTGCTGAGCCACAGAACCAGACCCATGTCTTTGTATTTCTAATGAAGATTTTTGGCTACCATAGCTTTCATCTTGGTCTAGTTCTATTCATATATTTTTCTCTGGTATTACTTTGGCATTGAGAAATGCCTAGATTATATCAATAATTCTTAAACTACCATCCTTTTCATGAATATCATATCCCACTGAGTTTCTAATTAAGTAGTAGCAAATTCTTTGTCAATTAATATGTCCTTTCATGCATGATAATAATATTGGTATTATGGTCTGGATTAAGCTGGCTCCTTTTTTTTTTTTTTTCTTTTTTGACAGGCAGAGTGGACATTGAGAGAGAGACAGAGAGAAAGGTCTTCCTTTTTGCCGTTGGTTCACCCTCCAATGGCCGCTGCGGCCGGTGCGCTGCGGGGCCTGCGCACCGCACTGATCCAATGGCAGGAGCCAGGTGCTTCTCCTGGTCTCCCATAGGGTGAAGGGCCCAAGCACTTGGGCCATCCTCCACTGTACTCCCGGGCCACAGCAGAGAGCTGGCCTGGAAGAGGGGCAACCGGGACAGAATCCAGTGCCCCGACCGGGACTAGAACCCGGTGTGCCGGCGCCGCAAGGCGGAGGATTAACCTAGTGAGCCATGGCGCTGGCCTAAGCTGGCTCCTTCTTTACTTGCAAATTCATGACTTTGTCACTTATGACCCAACAGAGCACCTTACAATGACCCCATGTAACCGCTTGCAGACCAGGTGGGGAAGGAATAGTGTCTGTTGTGTTCTGAGTTCTGGACAGCCTACTTTGCAAGAGTTATCACATGATATCCTGATGATCCACTGCTATAATTTCACTTTTACAAGTTAATCTAAGATTCATGGAGACTGAATTATTGGCCCATGGGTGTGAACTCTGGCATCAGACTACTTGGGTCCAAATTATCTTGGCTCTATCACTCCCACTAGCCTTGTGACCTATGGCAAATTACGTAACCACTGTGGGCCTTGGTTCCTCATGTGATCTGCAAAATGAGGGTAATAGAATGTAACCTCATGAAGTTGTTATGAGGATCAAGTGAGTTCATTTAGTAAGTTGCTGTTTGTAATACACTTAGAAGAGTACCTGGCATATATGTGATTGTTCATTAAGTGTAACAAATAAATGGTATTTTGAACCTAGATATTTCTGGTTCTACCACCTGTAGTTTGTCATCCCGGTTTACTGCCTTAAAAAATGTTCCAGGACCCATGCGCTTTACTGACACGCATTTTCTTACGTTTTTCTGGCCAGCTGTGGCCATTATTAGTTCTGTTTTAAGAAGGAAAGGTTGCTTTGAAAGAGACTCGTTCTTTATGCGCTTTCAGAGGCTTGAACACACAGCTTCCTTACTTTGCCATTTTTATTGAGGTAAATGAGTTAGGCTTTTGATGAGCTGAGTATTTATTTTACAAATATTTCCTGTTGGTCTCTGTCAGTTTTTAATTTCTTTCTTTTTATGGTAAGAACATTTAGCATGAGGGGCCAGCGCCGTGGCTCACTTGGTTAATCCTCTGCCTGTGGCGCTGGCATTCCATATAGGTGCTGGTTCTAGTCCCGGTTGCTCCTTTTCCAGGCCAGCTCTCTGCTGTGGCCCAGGAAGGCAGTGGAGGATGGCCCAAGTGCTTGGGCCCTGCACCTGCATGGGAGACCAAGTGGAAGCACCTGGCTCCTGGCTTCTGATCGGCGCAGTGCTGGCCGTACCAGCCATTTAGGGGGTGAACCAATGGAAGGAAGACCTTTCTCTCTGTCTCTCCCACTGTCTATAACTCTACCTGTCAAATAAATAAAAAAAGAACATTTAGCATGAGATCTACCCTGTGAAATTTTAAGTATACAGTATAGTATTGTTAAAAACCACACAATGCTGTGCAACAGACCTCTGGAACTTACTCATTTTGTGTGACTAAGTCTTTGTATCCATTCAGTAGCAGCTCCCATTTCTTCCTACTCCAGACCCTAGCAACCATTATTCTATGTCCGGATCTGTGAGTTTAACTTTTGTAGACACCTCATGTAAGTGAAATCATACGGTATTTGTCTTTATATGGCTCGTTTGTTTCACTTAGCTTAATGTCCTCAAGGTAAGTTCACGTCATTAATGGCAGTGTTTCCTTACTTTCAAGGTCTTAAAAATATTTTGTTTTAGGTAAGTGTTGTGGTAAAGCTGGTAAAACCACAGCTGGCATCCCATACGGACACTGGTTCGTGTCTCAGCTGCTCTACTTCATATCCAGTTTTCTACAAATGGCCTGGGAAAGCAGTAGAAGATGGCCAAAGTACTTGGGCCCTTGTCACCCATGTAGGAGACCTGGATGAAGCTCCTGGCTTCATCCTGGTTTAGCCCTGGGCATTTGGGCACTTGGGGAGTGAATCAGCAGGTAGTAGATTTCTCTCTCTCTCTCTCCCTCTCTGTAACTTTGACTTTCATATAAATAAATAAGTCTTTCAAAAAATTTTGTTTTATATTCACTTTGTACCATATTTTCTCAATCCATTCATCTGTCTGTAAGCATTTAGGTTGTTTCTACCTCTTGGATATTGCGAATAATGCTACAGTGAGAGGGGGAGTGCATATGTCTCTTTGAGTTCCTGATTTCGACACTCTTTTGGGTAAATATCCAGAGTGGGATTGCTGAATCATATGGGAATTCCATTTTTAATTTGTTGAATGACCTCCACACTGGTTCCTGTGGTGGCTGTACCATTTTATATTCCTACAGACAGTGTCCCAGGGCTCCAGCTTCTTTTTATCCTTCTGACACTTTGTATTTTGTTAATAATAGCCATCCCAACAGGTGGGAGTCAGCTCTCACTGTGGTTTTTGATTGCATTCGCTTTTATTTCCCTGATGATTTGTGATGCCGAATATCTTTTTTCCTATACCTTTTGTCCATTTATATGCCTCTTTTTGAGAAATGTCTGTTCAAGTCCTTTGGCCATTTTAAATTATGCTATCATTACTTTTTTGCTATTGAGTTGTAGATGTTCTTTGTATGTTTTGGGTATTGACCTCTTATCAGATCTAGTGTATGCAGACATTTTCTTCTGTTTCATAGGTTGCATTTTAATACTGTTATTTCCTTTGCTGTATAGAAACTTTTTAGCTTGCCGTGGTCCCTCTGTTGCTTTTGCTGCCTGTGTTTCTGGTATCATATCTAAGAAAGAAATGCCAAAACCAACGTCATGAAATTTTTCCTTATTTTCTTCTAGGAGTTTCATGGTTTTAGATTTTTATGTTTAAATATTTAAGCCATTTTGAGTTGATTTTTGCATATGGTGTAAAGTAAAGGTCCAGTTGCTTTTGCATTTGCATGTTCAGATTTCCCAGCATCATTTGTTGACGTGACTGTCCTTTCATGAGGATTAAACTCCTGTGTAAGTTCAGAGGGATAAAGCGTATTTAAATCATAACAGTTAATGTGGACATTTTAAAACCTGGAATATCTTTCCACTTATTTTCGTCTTCATCTATCTTTTATAGTTTTCAGTGTCTAGGTCTTTTATTACCTTGGTTAAATTTACTTCTAAGCATTTTGTGGTTTTTTTTTAGCTCTTGTAAATTAGATTGTTCCTTTTTTTTTTTTTTGGATAGTTGACTGATGATGTGCAGAAACACTACTGATTTTTATGTATTGCTTTTTTTATCCTGTTACTTTACTAAATTCATTAGTTCTAAAACTTTTTTTTGGTAGAGTCTAGAGGGTTTTTACATCATCAGCAAGTAGTGATAATTTCATTTCTCCCTTTCCCATTGCAATGTCTTTTATTTATTTTTCCTGCCTGATTGCTCTGGCATGGACTTCCAAAACTGTGCTGAATAGAAGTTGAGAGTGGACATCCTTGTCTTGTTTCAGATATTAGAGGAGTGGCTTTGAATTTTTCCCTGTCGAGTATATCGGCTATGAACTTTTCATTGGGGAGCACATTCCTGTGGGTGTTTAGAATTTATTCACAATTTCTCCATGGATATAGATATTACACATATTTTACACATAAGCACAAACATATCTTATAGCATATAAATGTGTATATATAAATATAGCTCATATTTATATGTATGTTGTATATATTTATGTTATGTATTCCTGTTTATATATGCATTTGTGTATATATATATAGATAGATAGATATATCTGTATTAAAGTAAAGTACCTTGGGTTCTTAGTTGTTTTCTTTTCTTTAAATATTTATTTGTTTATTTGAAAGTCAAAGTCACAGAGAGAGAGGTAGAGATAGAGAGAGAGCTCTTCCATATACTGGTTCACTCCCCAGCGGCCACAATGGCTGGGATTGGGCTGGACCAAAGCCAGAAAACAGGAACCTCATGCAGGTTTCCCAAATGGGTGGTGGGGACCCAAACACTTGGGCCATCTTCTGCTGCTTTTCCCAGGCCATTAGCAGGGAGCTGGATCAGAAGTGGAGCAGTTAGGACTCGAACCGTCGTCCGTATGGGATGTTGGCACTGCAGGCGGGGACTTTACCTGCTGCACCACAATACCGTCTCCCCATTTGGTTCTTTTCAACTCGGAGTACTCAAAGGTCTTAAAGAATTACATTGCTTGAAATATTAAATAAAATTTACTTGAATTTCAAATTATTTTCTCTCTGCATTTTCCCACATTAAAAAAATATTTTAATGTTGTTTGTTAAGAAATGATTTAGCGATGCTGGCATTGTGGTGTAGTGGGTAACGCTGCTGCCTGCAATACTGGCATCCTGTATGGGCACTGGTTCAAGTCCAGGCTGCTCCACTTTCTGTCCAGCTCCCTGCTGATGGCCTGGGAAAGCAGTGGAGGGTGGCTCAAGTGTTTGGGCCCCTGTACCTATGTGGGAGACCTGGAAGAAACTCCTGGGTTTGGCCTGGCCTGGCCCCAGTCAGTATGGCCATCTGGGGAATGAACCAGTGGGTGGAAGATCTCTATCTGTTAGTCTGTCCCTCTCTGTCTGTAACTAACTTTCAAACTAATAAATAAATCTTTACAAAAAAAAAAGAAATTATTTGGCATGGATGTTGACTAGCTACATCACCATATGATATTCTGTATTTGTGTTTTTAGGTATCACAGTTGCTATTTTAAGGCTTTTTGATAGCACAAAATACAGTGTAATTTTTGGCTTTAATCACAAATAAAATCTTTTAAGAAATATAATCACTTGTTTTCTATTTACTTCTTAGAGAAAGAGTAAGGCAAGAAGAATGAATGAGTAGAAGAGACTTATAAAACTAGTCATTAAGTCACCTTATTGACAGTTTAAAATGTTACTGTATTAAACTTCAAAAGTAAAAGTCCTGCTCCCTCTTTACCATCAGCTACTTCAGTGTGCTCTCAGGGCAGCTACTGTTCAGTTCCTAAATAGCCTTTTAGGAACGTTCTGTGTATATGAAAGTATATGTATATGGCTGTGTATGGAATGGTGCACACAGGTACACTATATACATATATACCCTGTTTTGGTGTTTTTTTTTTTTTTGGAAAAAAACCATAATATTTTCATAAGATATTTTAAAGGGATTAAATATATTCTTTGACATTGAGGAAAAATATATTTATATATTAAAAATGCAGCTGTCTTTTCTGTATGTTTATGTGCTGTCTCTAATTGTTCGAGTGATAGAGATTAGAGGTAAAATTTCTTTGGTACAATTTAATATCATTGTATTTTACAACCTTATTTTTATGAGAATAGAAATTTTTAATTTGTGAGGAAGATTTTACTCTTGACACATTCTTAATACTCATCATACTGAAAACAGCGAGTTATTTTGCAAGAGTGGGATTATTGTGAATGTTGGGGGAGATGGAATTTTTCTTTTCTTACTTTCCTAATTTATTAAAAGATTTATTTACTTATTTGAAAGGCAGAATTATAGAGGTAGAGGCAGAGAGAGAGGGTCTTCCATCTGCTGGTTCACTCCCCAAATGGCTGCAATGACTGGAGCTGGGCAGATCCGAAACCAGGAGCCAGGAGCCTCTTCCAGGTCTCCACGCGGGTGCAGGGGCCCAAGGACGTGGACCATCTTCTGCTTTCCCAGGCCATAGCAGAGAGCTGGATCAGAAGTGGAGCGGCCGGGACACAAGCCGGCACCCAAATGGGATGTGGGCACTGCAGGCAGTGCATGCTATGCCTGCTATACCACAGCACCAGCCCCAAGTTCTTTTATTTCTATAATACCACATCATTTGAGTTTTTTTTTTCAGCAATGAATGTTTTTTTACTTTTTGCAAAATAGTTTTTCAAAATATTGATAGAAACTTTTAAAACATGTGGTAACATACAGGTAAATTTTAGAAAATGTCCTCATTAGCTAAGTGTGCTGTTACTAATATGGTTTTAGGCTTGTGTGGACGTCAGAGCCAGTTCGGTGTTTTGGCAGCAGATGGAATTTGCAGATAGCCTCCATGGCCATCCCAAGTTGCCCGAATGGTTATCTACACACCCGTCCCATGGAAACAGAGCTGAGCACCTGGATAGGCTAATCCCTCAGGTGAGCTGGCAATGTGTAAGGAAGGACATTTTTAAAAACTATATAATTTATTTTTAATGCTATTACTTCTTTTGCTTAAGCTATATTGTTTATTTGTGATGCTATTTCTTCTTTTGCTTAGAGTTTTAGCCTGTGAACTGTTTTGCTTACTATAATTATGCATTATCAGTTCTCAAAGGATTTGATTAAAAAGTAAAATCCTGTTTGTCCACAAGTCTCGAGAAGTAAATTACTATGTACAGTTGACTTATCTCAATGGTGAAGATATAATGTCTTTGGTATTAATTTTAACTGATTTGATGGAAGTTTAAAACATAAAGCATATGATTTTCCTTTTCAACATATTGACCATAATTTAATCTTTCCTTGGTGATTGAAACATTTTGTGAAAACTACCAGGTAATGAATTGTGCAAAACTTTTGGGTTAACTAGACATTAATTCCAGTTGTTTTCTTAGAAAAAGATCTGTTCATGTTAGTTTGCTTCCTGGTTATTTCTTCATAGAGTGAGGCATATATAGTCTGGGTTCTGTTTTTGTTTTTCTAATAAAAGAGGCAGCTTTCTCTTAGGTAGTTTTTACTATCCTCTGATGATCTTGATTTGTTAATATCACTCATAATGTTTCTGTGACTTTCATGCCGGCACAAAGTAGATGTCAAGGATCTCTAAGCCAGGTTACAGGCTCACTTCTGTCTTACTTGCATTATATTTGCCGGTTGTTTTTGAAAGCATAACACTCTTTAGAATTTAATATCTGGTATTGTACTATTTGCTAAAAAACACAATGGATCTAGTGCTAGTATGGAAGCGTCTTTCTGTATGATATCAAATGCAGCTCAGCAAATATTGCTTATCTGTGAGTACTGAAAGAGTGAAATGCTAGATGTAGGGAATAAGCCATAGTTGCTGGTATTTGCATGATTTTCATGATGATGAGTACAGAGAATATGATTTATCATGAAAAAGTAGAAATATATAAAGAAAAAAATCCACATCTAGTTTGGAGTAATAAATGAATACAAGATTCATTCATTCATTTGATCAGTATTTATTGATAATCTACAATTCTGTGTTCTGTTGCTGGGAAGTGAACAACAACAACAACCACAAAAAAAAAAAACCATGCTCTGTTTTGCTGGACCTACCATTCTAGTTAGGTAATACAAATAACAAACCAAAAAACATATAGTTTGTTGATCATTGAGAAGCATATTGGGGAAAAATCAAGTCAAGGAAGGCTTCCTTGAACAGAATCTGGGGGGATGCAGGGAGCAAGTCTTTGGCTACTGAGCAGAACTTTTCCAGCTAAGAAAGTAGCTGATGCAGAGGACCAGAAGAAAAAGTATGTTTGGAGTGTTCAAGAAATAGCAAAGAAGGCACCAGGAATGGAGTAGATAGAGGGCAGAGAAGAATATAGGTCGAAGACCATGAAAGATCTTCTAAGCCATTGTAAGGACTTTACTTCAAGTGACATGAGAAGCCACTGGAGGATTTTGAGCACGGGTATGTTGGTCTGATTCATGTCTTGTAGTGATCAGTGGGTTGCTTTGTGGAGTAGTCTATAGTGGGGCAAGGATGGAATAAGGAACTACTTTAGGAAGCTCTTACGTTAATCTTGGTAAGAGATGTTGGTGGCTTATACCAAGGTATCTGGTAATAGAAGAAAGGGGAGAAAAACATGAGATTCTGGATATGTTTGAAAAGAGTGATGACAAGATTTGATAATCTAGGCATACTGTGTTTGCCGTTTATGAGCATTGGGGATAGCCAGGCAAGGCTTCCTAACATATATCTTTGGGCTCCTGTAGTAGAATACCATGTAGTCCGGGTGGCCTAGACCCAACAGAGCTTTGTTTCTAACAGTTCTGCAGGCTGGGAGGTCTTAGATCAAAGTGCTGGAAGATTGGATCTGGTGAACACTCACTTCCCTGTGCGTATGCAGCTCTCTTCTCCTCGTAACCTCCCATAGTGGAAGGGGCAGGGTGCTTCTCTGGAGCCTCTTTGATAAGGGCACCAGGTCCAGTAATGAGGCTCTGCTCTGATGATCTAATCACTTCTGAAGGCCCTGCCCTCTAGCTCCATCACCCTGAGGGTTAGGATTTCAGCATAAGAATTTTGAGGAGGATACAGATATAAAATTTAAGGCAATACCCATCCTAGCTAGATTTCATTTATACTTTTAACTTGAAGAAACAATATAAAGGAACAGCAATGAACTTGACCTGATATAATATATAATAATCATTCCCCTTGATGAAGCAGTATGAGCCTGGGACAAATGTGTTTCATCAGTAACTGGTTTCTGCTAAGGTCCTCTGACTCTGAGAGCCGCCTCCATGTTGCCCCAGGCCCAGAGACCTCATAGCACACTTGTTAGGCCTTCACCTGTCTCTGCAGCCATCCTAACTGTATGACTTTCTCTCAGAATTTTTGCTCTTTTTATTTTAACCCAGTACAATTCTAAAAATAATGTTTATTTACACTGAATGAATTCCTTTCCTAAATTCTGAATTGTCATTTTTTCAAATCACTGAGGATCTTCAGAGAAATCAAAAATATGCTTTGGCAAAGTCAGTAATAATGAATTGATTGGTGAATATGAAGAAAAATGGCTGGAGAAACAAACATTATTTGGGAACCAATGATGAAGAAAAAGATGAGAAATGTTTTCTTCCAAAAATAAACTATCGGCCGGCGCTGTGGCTCAACAGGCTAATCCTCCGCCTTGCGGCGCCGGCACACCGGGTTCTAGTCCCGGTCGGGGCGCCGGATTCTGTCCCGGTTGCCCCTCTTCCAGGCCAGCCCTCTGCTGTGGCCCAGGAGTGCAGTGGAGGATGGCCCAGGTGCTTGGGCCCTGCACCCCATGGGGAGACCAGGAAAAGCACCTAGCACCTGGCTCCTGCCATCGGACGAGCGCGGCGCGCCGGCCGCGGCGGCCATTGGAGGGTGAACCAACGGCAAAAGGAAGACCTTTCTCTCTGTCTCTCTCTCTCACTGTCCACTCTGCCTGTAAAAAAAAAAAAACAACAACAACAACAACAAAAAAATAAACTATCCTATTTCAGAAACTTAATTTGAAAGCCTCATATAAATTTCTTTTATTTCCCACCCCAAGTGATTAAATTCAATTTGAAAGTAATAAAACTCTACTACAATATTGGGACTAATTCAGTGGTTGAAATGAAACTGATAGTTAGTGCAAGGGTATATTGTTAATTAGAATACACAGTCATAATTCAGAGATTGGAATTCCGTACTTTCATAGGTCTAATTTCTATAATGAAAGAAAGCAAATCCTCAGGCAGTGTGTAGAGTTATGTGAGACTGTATACTACATAGATTACATTTTAAAATTAATATGTTTTATTTAGGATTCTTTTCTGCACAAGTAAGTGTGTTATTATATTCTACCTGAGGCTCCTGTCCTTTTATTTTTCATACCATGTGGTTTAATTGATACACATCTCAACGGTGGTTGTGAGTACAGCACTGACTGGCCAGGGCAAAAGGTGATGATTTCAGAGTCACCCCCAAAGGGCTGATAATTGAACCAATAAAAGTGGAAGCATTCACCTGCAAAGTGAGTAGAGAAGATCCAGTACAGATTTACAATATTAGGTATTTCCCATATTTAATTGGTGCGAGGAAAACAGAGGCTATTGTAGACCAGATTCACAGGAAGAGAACCAAGAAAGCAAGATTCTGTGGCTGCATGATGACAATGCAAATTTTTATAATTTGATTTTTAAAATTTATTGTATTCATGGAGGATCATTACAAAAATATGATTTCTTATCATAGTATATTAGCATTTAAGATGTTTTAAATTAATGCATTCAACAGATGTTTACTATTCACGTTGTAACTGATATGAACTAAACAAAATCTCCTCCTTCATGAAGCACACAGCAATAAGGGGAGACAGACAATAAGTTGGGGCTGGGGGAGGTGGGCTCTCTGGTGTCTTTATTTTATAAAGATACAAATCCCATTCAGAATTCAGGGTCCTACCTTATGACCTCACTTAACCTTAATTATTATCTCCATATAGGCCCCAACCTCCAAATACACACTGGGACATGAATTTTAGGAGGAAATTTTAGGAGGAAATTTAGGAGGAAATTCCAGACATGAATTTTAGGAGGAAAAAGTTCAGTCCTGAGCAGATGAGTGGTGTGTGAGCAGAGATGAGAGAGTTGCTGATAGAGCAATTTAAAATAGGATTGGTCAGAGATGCTTTCTCTGGGAAGCTGATAATTGAACACAGACTTAAAGTCAATGAACGAATTAGGCTGTGGGTGGGAGCCTTCCCTGTGGATGGAAGAGTGGGGGCAAGGCCCTGAGATAGGAGGAATGGCAAGGAGCCCAGACAGCTTGGGGTGGGGTAAGCAAGGGAAGGGGGCGCCCTGTCTTTGTGGTCCCTTAAGGACTTTGGCTGTTGCTTAGAGATAGGGCGTTGCTGGAGGATTTTGAGGACTGGAGAGGTGACAGGGTCTGACGAGCTCCACAGCTCCTCAAAGGAGGACAGTGGTATAACTTTGGAATATATCAGCACTAGTTCCCTTCTTGTTTTGTTTCTCAATCAAGATAATGCACCCAAACTAGAAATAAGAATACCTTTGCTCTTCTATTTTAGTGTGAATTCTGAGATAAAATGTCTGTAGATGCCTCATGGAATATAATCCTCTGATCCACTAGCATTTAAAAAGGATAAATATAGGTTTGTAGTAATTATATTATTTATAGTTAATAAGCTGATGTGTTATAATTTTATTTACTTGAAATAATCAGTTAAATTTAGGAAACAGATCCCACGTATTTTGGTTTCCATAACAACTTGGGTGAAAAATTGAAGAGCAGATGTTGAATCAACCTGTTGATGTATAATACTGTGACAGTTTTAAAATTATAGTTACACTGTTCAGGCTTTAAGTTTATGCATACCATAATTTGTCCTTGAAAGAGACAGTTGTTAAAACTTTTTTTTCTGTAAGGATTTTTATAAGGTATGAATAGATGTGAGTAAGGGAGATTAGCTTGAAAGATTTATTTTTAAAACCAAAAGCATTTAAACAGAAGTTTTATTCTCTTCCCTCAACACCTCTCCCCCTCTCCCCTTATCTTCCTGTCCCCATCTCCCATCTAGCCCTCCCCTTTCCCCACCCTTTTCCCCTCCCCCTTCTTCCTCTCTGCCATCCCCTTTTTGGGAGGTAAAGGGGCTAAAGAATGATAGAACAAACAGGAAAAATATTTGGAGTATTAGTTGTTTAGGATCATGTTTTTATACTCCTAATTTGAATAGGATTTATTTCTTAATGTTTTTAGAGCTTTCAATGCCAGTTTTATTTGTAAGCCATTTTCAATCTTGGTGTTCAGATTTACTACATTCAATATCTAGGTATTAGACTCAGTAGCAGACAGGCTGTAAATGCATTCACTTTAATCTCATTTTATTTTGAATCCTTTAAACTTTCAAGAAGCTTGGGGTTTGAACTTACATGTAAATTGTTCTTATGTGTTTATAATTGGGATGAAGTAAATGAATAAATCATTAGTGTTACACATCTCGTGAGTAGAACTATGGGAGTGTTTACCACTGAAGTGAAATGTTGTGTTGGCCAGTGTACATAGACACACCCTCTTCACCTTACAGAATTTCATTTTGTCTGACATGGAGAGTGTTGTGGAAAAGGCAAATATCATAGCAGCTGCTGTAATTGAATTGGCCTCTGAATCATATAAAGCCAGGCAGCCTGACAGCAACATTGTCTAAAACCTTAAGAAAAGCATTATGGTGCATGTGATGTGTATCTACTTGAAGCTAAAATGAATGGGCTATTAGAAAAAATTACTTCTGGGGAAAAGGGGAGAAAAGTAATGATATTTTTAGAAAAACATGTTTAGAAAAAAAAGAGATGATTTTCCCCCCCTGGAAATTTCTTGCTTTCTGTTTTCGAAAGAAGCTTTTAGACCAATCATGAAGCTCTCTGGTATTACTTTTTTTAAAAACTTAATTATTACCATTTATTTTATGAATAAATAATTGCTGTTTTACTTAATGTGTAATTTCTAGAAAAACTTGACGTGTACCAGCAGTTGTTTCATAAACATTTTAGTCACTGCTGGAAATAAATGCAGCCAGTTCGTCGTCATCTTTTCTTAAATACACGTATGTTCTTTTTTTTTGTTTCTTTAAAGATTTATTTATTTGAAAGGCAGAGTTACAGAGAGACTGAGAAAGAGGTCTTTCATCCGCTGGTTCACTCCTCAAATGGCCGCAAAGGCCAAGACTTGGCCAGGTTGAAGCTAGGGACAGGAGCTTCTTCTGGATCTCCCGTGTTGGTGGCAGGGGACCAAGTACGTGGACCGTCTTCTGTTGCTTTCCCAAGTGCAGCAGCAGGAAGTTAGATCAGAAGTGGAGCAGCCAGAATTTGAACCAGCTTTGATACTGGGTTTTGGCATGCAGGTGATGGTTTAACCTGTTATGTCACTATGCTGGTTCCATGTATTTATTCTTAAATATATTTATTTTAACCTGTCATTGTTTCTACTTATAAGATGGAACTTATTGTAGAATTGTTGAATCAAACTAACATAGGCATCACCTCACACACATTTTTTTGTTGTTGTGAGAACATTTATAGTCTTCAGTTAACATATGTCAAGTAATGCAATATTTTTAGCAGTAGTCGCCATACCATAAATAGATCTCCAGAACTTATTCCTGCTAACTGAACCGTTATGCTCCTTGATCAGTGTCTCCCCATCACGACTGCCCCCTGCAGCCCCTGATAACCACCGTTCCACAATTCTCAAATTCTGTGAGTTGAACTTCTTTAGATTCCACATGCAAGCAAGGTCATACAGAGTTTTCCTTTCCGTGTCTGGCTTATTTCATCTGACATAATGTCCTTTAAATTCATCCATATTGTTGCCCCTGACAGAAGTTCATTATTCTCATATGTTAGAAGTGGTTAATCAAACAATGTTTTTGTTTGAAAGCCTTCTTATCATTTCAGAAGACAACTGATCTATGGCAAGGTGAGCTTAATTTTGAATTTTTAAATATTTTTTTACTTTAAATTTTCAGGTATCTATGCATGTTAATTTTAGACTACTTCAAAAACTATCCAGACTCCAATTTCTGTTGTGGTTTGTGAAAGGAAATGAAATGAGTTAGATGATAAATTTTTGAGAAGTTGAAATCATGACTCATATAAATATAAAATGAACAGATCTGAGATTTTATTTAATTCATTAATGAGTGAGGGAAACATAATCTGTTGCCGCTGACTCAAAGGTGAATTGAAAAATAGATATATATATATAGGCAAATAAGACCACAAATTAATGTAAAACTTCTACATTCTCAGGGCAGTAACCAGACCTAGTTTATTTCCATTTCTATAGACAGCCATAAGTTTCAGTATTACTAATTTTCTACGGTATACAGAGTGATAAAATAGTGTGAAGACCCTGAGAAAGATAGAGGTAACCCAGAAGGATACACTTGGTAGGTCACCTAATGATCTTTTGTGACTGTTTCAGTCTTTCACAGCTCTGTTTTTCTTTTTTTTTTAAACTTTTATTTAGTAAATATAAATTTCCAAAGTACAGTTTATGGATTACAATGGCTTCCCCCTCACACCCCTCCCATCTCCCGCTCCCTCTCCCATTCCATTCACATCAAGATTCATTTTCAATTATCTTTATATACAGAAGGTCGATTTAGTATATATCAAGTAAATATTTCATCAGTTTCCACCTAGACAGACACACAAAGTGTAAAATACTGTTTCAGTACCTGTTATAGCATTACTTCACATTGGACAACACATTAAGGACAGATCCCATATGAGGAGTAAGTACACAGTGACTCCTGTTGTTTACTTAACAAATTGACATTCTTGTTTATGGCGTCAGTAATCTCCCTAGGCTCTAGTCATGAGTTGCCGAGGCTATGGAAGCCTTTAGGGTTCGCCAACTTCGATCTTATTCCCACAGGGTCATAGTCAAAGTGGAAGTTCTCTCCTCTCTTCAGAGAAAGGTACCTATTGTCATCTGTTTGCCTCTCAAGCAAAAGATAACCAATGAATGCATTCTATCAGACTGATATTGCTGTGTTAAATATTGTGTCCTGAGAGCATTTCCTCATTCTTGGCTTCTTAGAGCATAGAAATAGAGTCTGAATTGCAAAGCCAAAGTACTTGGTTGGGCAAAAACTCTCTGACTCACTAGACACCAGTAGGGGCCCAGAGCTGGGTATCCATTTGAGGAAGAAGGCCCCTGATCTTAAGTGGGGTTTTAACTTTCCCTTTTGGTTCTTCATTTTGGGGTGGTAGTATGAGCCTGGCGTATGAGCTTGCGAGGACTGGTCTGAGGGCTGCACAGGAGCACAAGAAGTGAAGGGGTTTGGGGCTAGAGGAGCTCAGGTGTCCGTGTCCAGGAACTTGGAAGGGAATCTAATTGGCGTGTGAATAGGCTACGTCCCTGAAATGAGGAAGCAAAAAGGGGAAGTTCACCACTGGGTCCCCCTATATATCCCTACCTAGGGGCCCCCTAGCCCTACAGTATGTAAACAGAAATTCTTGTTGTCATTAAGTAGGTATACGGCCCGTGCATCTTTCTCTTAGAGTATGAATACATTATTCCCATTCATTTCTGTTAAATCTATGGCTGAATCTTTATATTGAAGTGATTAGTGCTAAATTCCTTAGACTTTTTGAGAAGCATGAGTTTTTTCAGAAATTTAGGATCGGGGCCGGCGCCCTGGCTCACTTGGTTAATCTTCTGCCTGTGGTGCTGGCATCCCATATGGGCACCAGGTTCTAGTCCTAGTTGCTCCTCTTCCAGTCCAGCTCTCTGCTGTGGCCCAGGAAAGCAGTGGAGGATGGCCCAAGTACTTGGGCCCTGCACCCGCATGGGAGACCAGGAGGAAACACCTGGCTCCTGGCTTCAGATCGGCATAGCTCCGGCCCTAGCAGTTATTTGGGGGGTGAACCAACGGAAGGAAAAGCTTTCTCTCCATCTTTCTCTCTCACTGTCTAACTCTATCTGTCCAATAAATTAAAAAAAAAAGATAAGAAATGTAGGGTCAGAGTTGGAAATAGAGGTGGTGGTAAACAGACTGGTTTCATTTTCTAGGAGGACAATTAAATCTCTTAAGCCAGTTACAACTAAAGACACAGATGTAAAATCAAGGATGAGGTTGCAGAAGGACAAAAAGGACAGAGAAGGGAAAGGCATTTTTTTAAAAAACATATTTATTAATTATTTGAAAGGCAGTTACAGAGGTGCAGAGTCAGAGAGAGAGAAAGAGATCTTCCATTGGCTGGTTCACTCCCCAGATGGCTGCAATGGCCAGAGCTGCACCAATCCGACGCCAGGAGCCAGGAGCTTCTTCCAGGTCTCCCACGTGGGTGCAGGGGCCCAAGGACCTGGGCCATCTTGTAGTGCTTTCCCAGGTCACAGAAGAGAACTGAATCAGAAGTGGAGCAGCTGGGTCTCAAACTGGCACCCATATGGGATGCCGGCACTTCAGGTGGTAACTCTACCTGCTGTGCCATAGCGCTGGGCCCAGGCATATTTTTTTTTAATTTAGTTTTCTTCTTATAAAATTTTAAAAGCAACATGTAAAAACAGAGAGTAGTTTGGTCTACAGGTAGATAAGAGGCACTCACAGAAAGCCTCTGCCTCTATCAGCTGTTCTCCTGGTGTCCCCACTTCAAAGTCATCACCATAACACAGTGTTGTATTTTGGGACGGGACTTCCTGAACTCCTTCAGTTTCAACTTCCATATGCATTTCAGAATGTGGTATCATTTTCTTCAATAATCAAACTATTGTCATGCCTGAAGGAATTCATCATGATTCCTTAAAATTAAATATCCTGCCTATATTTACATTTCTCTGCCTCAAAATGTAGTTTTACAGTTAGTTTGTTCAAATTAAGGTCCACTGTAGTCCGCACATGGCATTTGATCCTTATGTCCTTTAAGCCTCCCTGAGTTTAGAACAGTGTCCCTTCCCTTTTGTTTCTAAACATGTTATTGACTTGAATAAATCCAGTTTCAGGTTTTAGACTCTAGATTTATCTTCTTGCTGCTGTTTCATGATATTGTCTTAACCTATTTCTCTGTATACCTGTAAATAGAAGTCAAGTTTTGGCAAGAACATCTTATAGGTGATGTAGCTTGGCTCCATATTGCCTTTTTTTTTTCTAAGATTTATTTATTTATCTTGTAAGGGTTACAGTCAGAGAGAGGGAGGGCAAGAGAGACAGAGAGAGACAGAGAGAGAGAGAAATCTTCCATCTGCAGAATGACTTCCCATTCATCTGCAACGGCCAGGAGCTTCATCTGGATCTCCCAAACATTTGGGCCATCTTCCACTACTTTTCCTAGGCCATTGGCAGGGAGCTGGATCAGAAGTGGAGCAGCAGGGACACAAACTGGTGCCCATATTGGCTTTGCCTGCGACTCCACTGCTACCCCATGGCCTGCCCCGTGTTGCTTCACACCAGGAATCTCTCAGTATCTGGCTGCCCTACATTTGGTGATGCCAAAGTCCAGGAGTGGGTTTGGTTGATGACAGCTTACTCCTCTTTTATGAAGAGGACTCACTTCCTTATGACCAACAAGTGATTGTGGGGTGATAACTTAGCATCCTGCAAATATCAAGTGCTCAGACAACCAAAGAAATTTTTTTTTCGGATTGAGGAACTGCCTTCCTCCTGTGTTTTGGAAGGCTAACCAAAGAGTGTGTCTTCAGGAGGATACTGCATAGAGCAACCAAGAAGGGACTCAGAACAGCCACATCAACCCCAATGGAATAAAAAAGGTTACAGCCACCTTTTTATTCTTCTTCTTCTTTTTTTAGATTTATTTACTTATTTGCAAGTCAGAGTTACACAGAGAGAGAAGGAGAGGCAGAGAGAGAGGTCTTCCATCCACTGGTTCACTCCCCAATTGGCCGCAACAGCCAGAGCTGTGCTGATCTGAAGCCAGGAACCAGGAGCTTCTTCCTGGTCTTCCATGGGGTTGCAAGGGGCCAAGGACTTGGGCCATCCTCTACTGCTTTCCCAGGCCATAACAGAAGAGCTGGATCAGAAGTGGAGCAGCCGGACTAGAACAGGCGCCCATATGGGATGTCTGCACTGCAGGCAGTGTCTTTACCTGCTACGCCACAGCGCCAGCCGCAGCCACCTTTGTCTTCTAGTCAAGGGTAGGTTAAGGTTAGGTAAGAGAAACTTTTAAAAAAATCACAGTGATGATAAGTGTAAAAGAGTTGGCAAAAGTTGAAAAGGAAGGAAAAATGAAGGTAATTTTATTAAAAAGGTTTATTGAATAATTGAGTGTTCTTAACTAATAACACCACAAGTATCCCCATTAAACTAAATCCACTAATAATAACAGCAACAAAAAGCCTCTGGAGTGCTGTTGGTTTCCTGGCAATATAAGCTTTAAAGAGAAAAAAAAAAAAACAGCAACAACAAATATCAGCTTTCAGGTTTAATTTAAAAATTTCATTCCATTGAAAAGGACAGTCTAGGTGGCAGGAACATTTTTTTTTAAGATTTATTTTATTTATTTAAATGGCAGAGTTAGAGAGAGAGAGAGAAGAAACAGAGAGAATGACAGCAAGTCTTGCAGAAGTAGTGTCAGCTGAAGCTGGCAGGGTAAGCCTGATGGAACTGCATTGCAAGTGACAGAAGAAGAATGACCTCCCGTATGTAAGATGCATCCGTGTCAGAGAATATCTGAACTTGTGAATGCAGCAGAGAAGCCGCGACACCATCAGTGGAGGCTGTGAAGAGCAGAAATGATGCCCCAGAGGAGAGACTCGCTGATGCGGAAGGTGGGGAGCACAGCGCCGAATAGAACACCCAGAGCCAGAGAGCATCTAGAAATGAAAGAATGCTGACAAGATGACGAGAAGTCAACTGCGATCGTCAGGGGAAAGCCAGCACCTTCATCTGGTCACTGGTGGCCTTTGTCTTTGACTGGTTTTTCTATAGCACCTTTTTTTTTTTTTTTTTTGGCGTAGATAACATTTCTCAAGATGGATATTTAGAAGAGTACTGGAGTCGGAAGATTACTGGAAGGCCTGAAAGGCCATGTTTAGATATTTACATTTATACATAGTTTAATCTTCATCTCAACGATTGACTTTTACAAGTTGCCTAGATTAAAGAAAAAAGAAAATTTAAAGGCACACAAACTCAAGAATGATTATGGACCTTGCTTTCAGACGTTGAAGCAGTTAAGAGTTTAGAGAGAAAGAAGCAAAATAGAAAATAGTGGAAATAATACACTGTTATAGGATCTCACAAAAGCAACTCTTCTTTTAAGATAGAAAAGGAAACACATGGAACAATAGATCAGTGAACTACTCAGTAGTAGCAGTGCTCTTTCTAGAACCTACTGACTATCTGGGAGTGGATGAAATATGTAGTTACCTTATTTATACTTGTTTGTAATGTAGCCTACAGCTACCATTCTTAGAAAGCCATATCACATTAGAAATTAATAAAGAATTCATTTGAATAGTACAAAATATAAGATTTAGTTGACATAAACTAATGCTAAGAAAACAGAGTGTACTTTCTTTTTAAATGCACATCATGTATCTTTCATTAAAATATTGGTCATATGAACAGAAACATGTGCATGTAATATAAAAATGTTATGGTTCAAATTGTCAGAACATAGAACCATAAAATTAATATAATAAAATTAAAAGATGGATGGCTACATAAAAATTAAAATGCTATGCATGTAAGGCAAGAGAGATCCATAAAGAATAAGAGAATGTCTTAAAATCAGTACATTTTTATAATGATGTAGTTATATTTTCATGGGTTGCTCACAAATGTTTATTTAAAGAAAATTTTATCAATTTAAATATGGTAGGAAGAACAGAGAACGGAAATATAGAAATAGATTGGATATCTCAAATAGGAAAAATAAAGTTAATACAATTAATCAGAAATATGCAATTAATGATTCTTTGGGAAATTTAGTCAATGTGATAATCACTTATCAGTTAGACAAAGGATAAAGGGCTAATAGAATCAGGAATAGAGGTAAAGTAAGATACAAGAAAATAAAACTATTATGGAGAATGTTTTTAGATGATGGTAATAATTCAGGTCAAAATCTCATAATTAAACTGTATGTGAGTGTGCATACATACAAGAATACATACATGCACATGTGTGAATCTCCAGGTGTGTGCAACTAGAAGGAGAAATTAGAAGTAGAATGAACATACTCAAATTAATTTTGGAAAGAGTTAAAATATAAATAAATTTTAAAGCCAAAAAGAAACCCACTGAGTTGTAACAAATTAGCAAGTAAAAGAGCATCACCCTGGCTGGCGCCGTGGCTCAACAGGCTAATCCTCCACCTTGCGGCACAGGCACACCGGGTTCTAGTCCCGGTTGGGGCACCGGATTCTGTCCCGGTTGCCCCTCTTCCAGGCCAGCCCTCTGCTGTGGCCCAGGAATGCAGTGGAGGATGGCCCAAGTGCTTGGGCCCTGCACCCCATGGGAGACCAGGAAAAAGCACCTAGCACCTGGCTCCTGCCATTGGATGAGCGCGGTGCGCCGGCCGCAGCGCGCCATCCGCGGCAGCCATTGGAGGGTGAACCAACGGCAAAGGAAGACCTTTCTCTCTGTCTCTCTCTCTCACTGTCCACTCTGCCTGTCAAAAAAAAAAAAAAAAAAAGAGCATCACCCTGTTAGGGATTTACTTTGGAGAATTTTTTCAGAAGTTCAAAGAACAGTTATCCAACAACTAATTAATTCTAGCTTCAAAATATAGAGAAGGAAGTTATTAGGTGTCTGATTTCATTTGAGGAGGTTAAATGATTTTGTTTTGACAACTTGATAAAAACAGCACCTCTGCATCCTGTCCATGAGCAGATCTTGTGCACTTGCTCCGTGGTGCATTAGGAATCTGCTCTTGCTCTTGTCTTCCTCACCCCTCTGCCCTAGCAGAAGTGGCCATTTTTCTCTCCCCTCATAACTGCAGTTATCTCCTATTTTAATCTCCCTTTTCTGTTTTTCACTAAATCCTTAAGAACCTATTTTCGCCGGCCCCTCGGCTCAGTAGGCTAATCCTCCGCCTTGCGGTGCCAGCACACCGGGTTCTAGTCCCAGTCAGGGCACTGGATTCTGTCCCGGTTGCCCCTCTTCCAGGCCAGCTCTCTGCTGTGGCCTGGGAGTGCAGTGGAGGATGGCCCAAGTGCTTGGGCCCTGCACCCGCATGGGAGACCAGGAAAAAGCACCTGGCTCCTGGCCTTGGATCAGTGTGGTGCACTGGCCGCAGCGCGCCAGCCGCGGTGGCCATTGGAGGGTGAACCAACGGCAAAGGAAGACCTTTCTCTCTGTCTCTCTCACTGTCCAGTCTGCCTATCAAAAAATAAAAAAAACTATTTTCAATATGAATAATCCTTTTAATATAATTTCCTTGCTTAAAATCATCCAATGACTTCTCATCTTATTTAGAGTAAAAGTCTAGATTCCTTAGCTTTGAAATCACATAATTTGGCCAGTACCTACCTCTCTACCTCTATCACCTGTTTCTGTCCTCAGGAAGTCCTGGGCTCCAGGCATTTGACATCTTACAACTCTACTGGCTGATCTTTATACATTTTCTCCCCAGTTTTTAAATAGCCTGTCTTCCAAGCAGTCATTCTCTAACATAGTTCACTATTGTTTCTTATACCCTAGAATGTTAAGGCACTGATTCCCTGCCATATCCCTAGTGCCTGTTATAGTTTCTGAGATACACAATGAATATTTGTTAAATGATTGCATGATATGTAATGTTCGGAAAGATAACTAATAGTGGATTAAAAATAGAAAAAAAGGCAATAAAATTGAACGGCACTTCTACTCCCTTATAGAAAATTAGCATGTAAGAATTTTAATAGGTGATACTGGGAAAAAGACACTCATAGGATATTGCAAAAATAGCAGTGGTCTCACGACTCTTGGCATTTACTTCTGATCTAGCCACTTTGAGAAAGTCACCTAATCTCACCTTCAGTTTTCTTTGTGTGTAAGATCGAGACACCAGTATCTCTAGGTGTTTGCTGTATGTATTTATGCATGTGTTTGGACAAGGTCCTGCTGCCTTCGTTCCCTCCTGCCTCTCTAAGATGCTTTGATGATTAATTATTCTACATCAGACCTATGCTTTCAAAAGTGGTTAACACCATGACATCAATTTAGAAAACATATGGCCGGTGCTGTGGTGCAGAGGGTTAAAGTTGGGCCTGAAGCATCAGCATCCCGTATGGGTGCTGGTTCTAGTCCTGGCTGCTCCTCTTCCATTCCAGCTCTCTGCTACAGCCTGGGATAGCAGTAGAAAACATATGTAAAGTAGTTGGCACAGTGCAAGGCACATAGAAAGTGAACAGTTTATGTTAGTTGGTTTTCTTCTACTTGGATTTTTTAGGATGGCTACTTCCATATTTAGCCTCATGTCTTCCTGAGGATTCTCAGAACCGTATATTTTTGCTATTTGACTGTATCTCCTTCACAGTTTTCCCTATGACATTTAACATGATGATTGATTCACAGTTAGTGTTCTGCAACTGTTTGTTAAAAATTCAGCATATAGTAAGTGCCTGTTATGTACAGAATGTGGAGTCAGACAGAAAATGAAGGGAAAGGCATATTCTAGCTGTACATTGAGACAGTGGTTCTCCTTTTGAAGAGATGAGGGTGTATATAATATGATAGATTTGAATCCTTAAAAATAAAAAGATATTGGTACCCTGGAATGTAATATAATACGTATGGAAAGAAAAGCAAACAAAAAAAACCTGAAATATTTTTCCAGGTTATTTGGGAAAATCTTACTGTGCAAGAATGATGCAGATTAGATAGAAATATGTATGTGTATGATATAATTCTGTTTGATAGATAGTTGAAGGAGAAAAACAGTTTACACATAAAGAATTGCCTAATCATAACCTTAAGTTACTATAAAGAATAAAAGATACTTCAAAAAGTTCATAGAAAATGGAATTACAAGTTTATTTTGATGTAAGTTTTTGAGATCCATGCATAGTTTTTTTGTTACACACATTTTCTATGAACTTTTTGAAGATCCCTTGTAGATATATTTTATAGCAGTTAAAGAAAAGTAACTCATATCTTCAGAGTTACATAAATCCAGTAAAAAATTTTACTCAAGAAACATGTAGTCAAAAAAGCATGTAGGGGGCTGGGCATTTGGTGCATGTGGTTAAGATGCTGCTTGGGAGGCCTGCACCCATGTCAGAATGTCTTGTTCAAGTCCCAGCTCCTCTGCCTCCTGTCCAGCTTTCTGCTAATGGGTACTCTGCTAGGCAGCAGGAAATGGCTCAAGTACTGGGATCCTTGCCACTCACAAGGGAGACCTGGATTGAGTCCCAGGCTCCTCAGTTTTGCCCTGACTGCTGTGGGCATTTGGGGAATGAACAAGTAGATGGAAGGTCTCTAGTTCTCTTTCTGTTTCTCTTTCAAATGAAATGAAATAAATGTTTAAAAGCATGTAGGCGGCCAGCGCTGCGGCTCACTTTGCTAATCCTCCGCCTGCAGCGCTGGCACCCTGGGTTCTAGTCCTGGTTGGGGCATCAGATTCTGTCCTGGTTGCCCCTCTTCCAGTCCAGCTCTCTGCTGTGGCCCAGGAAGGCAGTGGAAGATGGCCCAAGTGCTTGGGCCCTCTGCACCTGCATGGGAGACCAGGAGGAAGCACCTGGCTCCTGGCTTTGGATCGGCACAGCACGCCAGCCGTAGCGGGCATTTGGGGGGTTAACCAACAGAAGGAAGACCTTTGTCTCTGTCTCTGTCTCTCTCTCTCTCTCACTGTCTAACTCTGCCTGTTTTTTTTTTTTTAAAGCATATAGGCAAAAGTGTTAAAAATAAAATGGTTTCTAATCCCAGTTTTTTAACTTCAAAACCAACTTTTTAAAAAAACATAGACTATTGGCCGGTGCCGTGGCTCAATAGGCTAATCCTCCGCCTTGCAGCACCGGCACACAAGGTTCTAGTCCCAGTTGGGGCGCCGGATTCTGTCCCGGTTGCCCCTCTTCCAGGCCAGCTCTCTGCTGTGGCTGTGGCCAGGGTGCAGTGGAGGATGGCCCAAGTGCTTGGCCCCTGCATGCCATGGGAGACCAGGAGAAGCACCTGGCTCCTGCCATCGGATCAGCGCAGTGCGCCGGCTGCAGCGTGCTGGCCGCGGCAGCCATTGGAGGGTGATCCAATGGCAAAAGGAAGACCTTTCTCTCTGTCTCTCTGTCTCTCTCTCTCTCTCACTGTCCACTCTGCCTGTCAAAAAAAATAGACTATTTTTTTAAGGTAAACATTTTTTTTTTAAGATTTATTTATTTATTTGAAAGTCAGAGTTACACAGAGAGAGGAAAGGCAGAGAGAGAGAGAGAGAGAGAGAGAGAGAGAGAGTGTCTTCCCTCCAATGGTTCATTCCCCAGTTGGCTGCAACAGCCGGAGTTGCACCAATCTGAAGCCAGGAGCTTCTTCTGGGTCTCCCACATTGTTGCAGGGGCTCAAGGACTTGAGCCATCTTCTATCAGAAGTGGAGCAGCCGGGACTCAAACCAGTGCCCTTATGGGATGCCAGCACTTCAGTCCAAGGCATTAACCCACTGTGCCACAGCACGGGTCCCAATAATAGACTATTTTTAGAGCAGCTTTAAGTTCATAACAAAATTGAAAGCAAAGTACAGAGATTTCCCATATACTGTCTGCTGCCCCTCTCCCAGCATGCATAGCCCCCATTATCAATATTGTTTGCCACTGTAATACATTTATTACAGTTGATGAACTTGCATTGACCCATCATTATCCTCTAGATCCATAGTTTAGGGCTCACTCATGGTGTTACACAGTTACGAGTTTTGACAAATGTACAGTGACATGTATGTACTATTATAGTATCATACAGATTAGTTTCACTGTCCTAAAACAATATTCTGAGAGAAGGCATTTAGTCTAGCAGTTAAGATAAAGAACTCCATGTCCCGCATCAGATTACCTGGGTTTGATTCCCAGCTCTGGTTTCCCACCAGTGTTGACGCAGGGAGGCAGTGGTGATGGCGCAGGTGATTGGATTCCTGCCATTCACATGGGAGGCCTGGATTGCTTAGTCTTTGCTCTTGGCACCAACCATGAGCCAGTCCTGGCCATTTCAGGCCTTTGGCGGGGCGAGGGGGAGGAGTGAACAAGCAGACAGACTTTTTTCCTCCTCTTCTCCCTTCCCCTCCCCCTTTCCCTCTCTCTCTATTCCCCAGTAGTTTAGGGATCAAGTATGGTGTTAACAATCCCTCTCCTCCTCTTCTCCCTACCTCTCCATCCCCCACTCCACCTGACTTTCCCTCTCACTGTCCGTGTCTCTCTTTGTTTCTATGCCTTTCAAATAAATAAATAAAAATACTTTGTGCCTTCTCATCCCTGCCTTCCTCCAATCCCTGGCAACCACTGATCTTCTTCCTGTCTCAGTGGTTTTGCTTTGTCCAGGATTCCACTATATTCTAGGATGCCATATAGTGGAATCCTGGTACCTTTTCAGATTGACTTTTTTTTACTTAGTAATATGCATTTAAGGTTTCTCCGTGTTTTTTCATCACTTAATAGCATATTTCTTTGTAGATCTGAATAACACTCTATTGTCTGGATGTGCTAGTATATTTATTCACTCACCTGCTAAAGGACATATTAGTTACTTCCACGTTTTGACAGATAAAGCTGTTATAAGACAGCTTTTTGTTCTTTGCCAGTATTTAATTTCTTGAAGGCCTCAATTTCTTCACCTACAAAACTTAGCTGATGATTCCTAGGGATTTTAAGGATGAAATTATATAGTTACCTAGATAAAAACCATGAAGTCATGTTATTCTGATCGTGAGTAGCTCAGTATTGCTGATGACCTTTAAAATTGATAAAACCTTTCAGGTAGAAAGCCAACTTACATAACGAAAATTAGACTGTGTTCTTTCTTTTTCTATTCTGTCATTCTATTTTGGGTGTTATAGTTCAAATAAACCCAAATGGAGGTTACAAGGATTTTTTTTTTAAAACAAAGGATGTGTATAGCAGCATAATTTATAAAGACTAAACAACAGAACAGAACTATGAGGACAACTCAGATGCCCAGTGAAAGAGAAATACAGAGTAAATTACATGAGGGCTGGGCCCAGGATTCTTCATTCTGTCCAGTGTGTCTCTAGTACTCTATCAGTGTGGTGTTCTAAATATGCATTGCATGTAAAGCAAATTGAAGGGAAAGGGAAGAGCTTGTCCTGGGTATGAAGTTTCTAGGGGGTGGCATCTCATTCTTGGTTTGCTGCTCTGGGTCTCGTTGCTGACCCCAGCTAGGGCAGCTGCGACCTATTAGACTCCACACTTGCCCCTTTCCCTGATACCAGTGAGGGCTTAGACATGTAATGGAGCAGCCACAACAGAAATCATCTCATTTGGAAAAGGGAATCAACATAGTTGCAAGGGAGTAAAGCAAGAGTGACTATGTCTCAATTTGCCAAGACTGTCTTGGCTTATGCCTGCTGTCTCAGTAAATACAATGACCTCTCCTTCACTCAGAGGTATCCCAGTTGGGCCAGTAGAGCACCATTTAGCATGGTCTGGCTTTCTGTTTACTTCCGTGCTGTTGTTGGGAAACTTTTTCTCGCCAGCTCAATTCAGTTGATTTTTACATGCATTTAATGTTCAGTAAAGGTGAGGAACATCCGAAATCTACAGTGTCTGAGATACAAAGAACAATTACACAAGTCCCCAGCCTCTACAGATCTTCGCCTTTGGTAATACTCTTTTCTCTTTAGTTGACTTTGTTAACTAATAGGCTTGTCAAAATCAGAAGTGTTTCTGGAAAGGGAAACACTTAAACCCTGTAATGTAAATTAGTGCAGCCACTGTGGAAAACAGCAGGGGCATTTGTTGGGAAAAAAATAAATTAGGGGCCGGCACTGTGGCGTAGTGGGTAAAGCCGCTGCCTGCAGTGCTGGTATTCCATATGGCCACTGTTTCAAGTCCCAGCTGTTCCACTTCTGATCCAGCTCTCTGCTATGGCCTGGGAAAGCAGTACAAATAGCCCAAGTCCTTGGGCCCCTACAACCATGTGGGATACCTGGAGGAAGCTCCTGGCTCCTGCCTTCGGATCCACACAGCTCCAGCCGTTGTGGCCATCTGGGGAATGAACCACCGGCTGGAAGACCTCTCTCGCTCTCTTTCTGCCTCTCTGTGTAACTCTTTCAAATAATTAAATAAATCTTTAAAAAACTGCAAAACCTAGAAATAGACTTGCCATAGGATCCAGCAATCCCAATACTGGGTATATGCCAAAAGACATGAACACATTGTATCAAAGAGATACCTGTACCACCATGTGTATACCAGCACTGTTCAGGATAGCTAGAATAGGGAATCAATGAGGGTGTCTAACAACAGATGAATATACAAAGAAAATACACACAATGGAATACTATTCAGCTATAAAATTAAATTCTATCATTTAATTAAATGATTCAACTGGAGGATATCATGTTGAGTGAAAAAAAGCTGGACACAGAAGGACACATACACATGTTCTCCCTTATATGTGGGAGCTAAAATTATGAAAGAAAGGAAAATCACAAAACAAACCCAAACAATGCCTATGTGTATCTGTATTGATACAAACTGTGCTTTATATCTTGTCAAACCAATATTACATCTGTTAGATTATTATAGTTTTAATGATCTGTGATTACTTTAAAATTTATATGGGTGAAATGATCATCTTTGCACTTCACTGTTGTTTACAGTTCTTGCTATATTCCTACTAAACTAGGATCTTCTTGCTTTTTACTTGTTGAATATTTGATGGAGAATTAAGCCCTTGACTATGAAAAAACTAAAAAAGAAAAGAAGAGAAGGGAAAAAGAAAGGAAAAAAGGAGAGGGAGGGAGAGGGAGGGGCAGAGAGGGAGAAGGAGCGAGAAAGGGAAAGTCATTATATTTTTAGAATTGTATCTGTGAACTGTGTTGAATCTGTTAAAAAGTAAAAAAAAATTTAAATAAAAATTATTTTTTAAAAAGTAAGAAGTTTTGGAAGTTCTGTTGCACAGTAGGGTGACTGGCACTGTTTATATCCTATATGTTTCACTATGCAAAAGACAAACTAGGTGAGGATTTTGGATGTTTTCACTATAAAGAATTGTGAAGTGTTTGAAGAGGTAAATACAGTTATCCTCACTAGACATTACGCAGTGTATACATGTGCTGAAACCTCATAAAGTATCCCCTCAATATGTACAAGTTTCATGTTTTTGTTAACACTTTCTAATTGAAATTCTTAAAAAGTAAAAAGTGTTCCTGGACCCAAGCTCCTGCCCCAGGCCTGGCCCATCCACTTACGGGACTGAGTCCTGTCTGACTCAGCTCTCGCTGTGTGCCCTGTTCCTGTGAGAAAAAGGAAGGTTCCCAAGAGCCACTCGGGGTTTCTGCGATAATGGAATTCCTTGCCCACACATGTTTGAGCCCATTCCCAGGGCCTGCGGACCTCTTCACGTGGACACATGCATACATGGTCCCTCACAGTGCTGGACTAGCCAGGGGTGGGGAGAGCAGGAGCTGGCTAGTAGGCTATTCCCAACTTTATGGGTTCTGAAATCCAGGAATTCTACTTCTGTGCCTGGGCTTAACAATTTTCAGTGTATGTTCCTCAAAGTAGGAGACTAGAACGTTTTTTTTATGGTAGCTTGATTTATAGCTTCTAGGTGTTCAGACACATAGTATCTGGACCTCCGCTGGCATTCCTGCCACGGGCCCCAGGAGTCTTGGGGACAGGCCCATTCAGAGTAAAGCCTGGGATCCTTTCTGTGACCTGTGGATCCACGCAGTCTTCCCCTGCTGCTCCCCTGTGCTCCGCGGCACCAGCGTCTCCCCATCCACAGCACCCCGGGCTGCACTTGCTGCTCCCTTGTTGAGTGCCCTTCCCCTAGGTTGCCATGTGGTCTCTTTCCTTCAGGTCTTTTTGAGCCCCAGTATCTGTTTTCAACCCTCAATGTCTTCACCTTCTCAGCGACACCCTGCCTGACTAGTCTTTCTAAAACAGACTCACTCCTGCAAACCCTTACTGTCCTTGAGAAACATCACCATTCCATCCATGTCCTACAAAACTAAACGAGCTTCCCCTAAAAGTCTCTTTTAAAAACTCTAAATATTGAGACCTTTTTTTCCTTCAAAAAAGTTTTTATGTCCATAAGTTATCCATGTACCCTCTTTAAATAGTTAAATAGTTCTCTAAGTTTAGTTACTTAAAGCAGCAGTCCCCCCCCCCCGCCCTAAATTTTGCTGGTGACTATTTTCAATTCCATGGCATGACTCTTGAGATTTCCCATAGGTCTCCCCTTGTTTACTTTCCACTGTAGAGTGTGTGACTTAAGAGCACACCCTGTACAAGCACATACATATCTTGCTATCTCCCTCTCAATATGATTAAACTCAGATTTTGGTTAGGTCAAGCTTTGGTATTTTAAACTGCAAACACTAGTGCAGCTGAGCCATATAATGTGCTGATTTTTTTTTTCCTTCTCTTTAGTATTTTGTTTTGTTTTGCTTTCCCCTGGAGCTGAAAAATGTTGTTATTTTTATTTAGTTTTTTAGATTGCTAGCATCAGTTACAGTCCTGACTGTCCCAGTTAGGTGCATCTTTTTCCGTTGGTTTGGCCATCTGTAATTCAGTGTTTTCCTTTTCTTGTAAAAAATTTCTCATAGATTTTTCAGATACTTTTTCATCTGAATGGACATTCTCAGGGCCTGCTTGACTGAGATAGCAGAATGTCTCTGAGACTGTCCATCTGAACAGGTGTTACAAATAAAATTGTTGCTGTTGTTTTAAAAATGCCATTTGACCAAATCATCAGAAGTAACTATTTACCTTGAACTTAAATCTGGTTCTCTTTTATGTATCATAATGAAGATACCTGTTATCCAGATATTCAGAATATGTTCTCATATTTGATTGTTTTCCATCAAACACATTAGGAATTATATTGCATTCTTTCTTTATAGGCTCTCAAAATTAGAGAAAAGTGTAATTGCCCACCACTTTCTGGACCAGACCCTCGGTTACTATTCAAACTCAGCATGAAGCATTTTCTTGAAGAATCAGAGAAAGAAGACAGAAATACCACTGCCAAGAAACAGAAAACAGACCCTCTTCCCATTCAAAAACAGGAGCAAATACCATTAACCTACATAGTTGAGAAGAGAACTAGTAGTTGAATTAAAATTTATGAGACAAGGGAAATATGAAGAAGGCAGCAATCCTTATCGTTTTTATGTTACCTTTTAAAAATGATGTTTGAAATGGAAAACGAATGAATATTCAGGGTCAGATCATCATGTATATTGTAGATATCATCTAAATTCTTCTAGGTGTTTATTTTTCATGAAATATTTGTATATTCTCATCTATTTTAAAATACCTTCAATGAGGAAAATGTCAGAATAAATTTATATTATACATTTTACTGTCAGTCCTGCTTTTGATTTGGAAGACAAACTGCTAGTGGCTGAGAAATTAGAAATCAGTGGATTTCAGAGTCTGGATGGCATAGTGACAGGAAATGCTTGCCCCAGTGGAAAGACGTCCTTGGGATCAAGAATCTCCTGCTGCTCACCTGTGGGTAGCTGCAGAGGGGAAGACTGCAGGCAGAAGTCTCCACACCGAGTCCTGAGAAGTACTGTGCATGACGAAACAGGAAATGGCAGCAGGGCTGGGTCATTTCCCTGCAGACAATGTGTGTGTGTCTGATGCATTGATCTTCAGGTCATTTTGGCTCCTTGGTGGTGTTATAACTTGGGAATCTCTGGGCTTCTCAGAGAAGACACCACTCTGTTCTCCTTGGGTGCCATCCGGAGAGGCTGGGACAAGGTGCTTCCTCCAAGTTGGTCTTCCTGAGTAGCAGTCACCAAGGGAACCGCAGGAAGAAGTCACGAGAAGCCCAAGACATATCTCCAGGAATAATTGGAAGTTACTGTATTTACGTAATACAGTAATATGGAAATAAGTGGTTTTTTAAAAAACACCAAAATATTTATTTGAAAGGCAGAGTTACAGAGATAGAGAGAGACAGAGATATCTTCCATCCACTGGTTCATTTCCCAAATGGCCACAACAGTCAGAGCTGGGCCAGGCCAAAGCAGGGAGTGAAGAACTCCATCCAGGCCTCCCACATGGGATTCAGGGATCCAAGCACTTGGGCCATTTTCTACTGCTTTCCCAGGCTCATTAGCAGGGAGCTGAGTTGGAACTTGAAACAGCATCCATATGGGATGTCAGCATCACAGGCAGCAGCTTAACCCGTTGTGCCACGACACTGGCCACTGAAGTAAGTGCTTTAGATATGAGTTATTTACATAATATTTGTACTTTAAAGCTAGTGAAGGCTAATGATGCCTAGGTACATCATTAGTCTTTTTTTTTTTCTTAAGATTTATTTATTTATTTGGAATTCAGAGTTACACAGAGAGAGGAGAGGCAGAGAGAGAGGTCTTCCAGCTATTGGTTCACTCCCCAATTGGCTGCAACAACCAGAGCTGAGCCAATCTGAAGCCAGGAGCCAGGAGCTTCTTCCAAGTCTCCCACGTGTGCAGGGGCCCAAGGACTTGGGCCATCTTCTGCTTTCCCAGGCCACAGCAGAGAGCTGGATTGGAAGTGGAGCAGCCGGGACACAAACTGGCACTCATATGGGATGCCAGCACTGCAGGCGGAGGCTGCACCTGCTACACCACAGCGCTGGCCCCGAGACATTAGTTTTGAAACACACATTAAATACTTTTTAAAAAATATTTATTTACTTATTTGAAAGAGTTACAGAAAAAAAGAGAGATCTTCCATCTGCTGGTTCACTCCCCAGATGGCTGCAACGGCCAGGGCTGGGGCAGGCCAAAGCCAGGAGTTTCTGCCAGGTCTCCCATGTGGTGACAGGGGTTCAAGCACTTGGGCCATCTTCTGTTGCCTTTCTCAGGCTGTTAGCAGGGAGCTGGATCAGAAATGGAGTAGCCAAGACATGAACCAGTGCCCATCTGGGATGCTGGTGTCACAGGAGCAGCTTTACCTACTATGCCACAGCACTATTTTTTAATATAGAAAGCTTTTATTTGATAAATATAAATTTCATAAATATAATTTTGGACTATAGTTCTTCTCCCCATTCCCCCTCCGACTTCCAAACCTTCCTACCTCCAACTCCCTCTCCCATCCCATTCTTCATTAAGATACATTTTAATTATCTTTCTGTACAGAAGATCAATTCTATCCTAAGTAAAGATTTCAACAGTTTGCACCCACACAGACACACAAAGTATAAAGTACTGTTTGAAGATTAGTTTTACTGTTAATTCTCATAGTGCATCACATTAAGGACAGAGGTCCTACATGGGGAGCAAGTGCACAGTGACTCCTGTTGTTGATTTAATAATTGACACTCCTATTTATGCACAGCACTGTTCTTGAAGGGGAAGAGAACTACTTTTTACTGAGTATCCACTATGAACTGAGCACTGTATTTATCTCATTCATCCCACAACCCTATGAAGTAGATTTTATTCTTGTTTAGCTGCGTGAGACAGGCATGGAGAGGTTAAATAACATGTCCAGTGTCTCTCACCCGTGAAGAGGAAAGCTAGATCTAATTACAAATCTGCCCATTTTGCACAATTCTTGAGTATCCAAGACTGAGCTATGAAAAGACAAGGAGCAAAGTATTCTCAGTCATTAGCTTCTTCATGTAGGGCTTCCATACAGCTAGAAATCACACAATTGGAAAATCACTTACGTTGTCTGCGGAGTGATTGTCTAGATCCTCCTCTCACACCCTTCTCTCACAATTACATGAAAAGCCACGGCGGGGCCAGAATAGGAGCAGGGACCTCCCCTGGTGCCCGTGGAAGCCTGTGAATCTCACTTGGGATGTGTCCAGATGCCGTTCAGTTTTCTTCGACAGGGTATTTGCCTATTTGTTGAGAAGGCAAGTGCAGAAGCCATTTCTGTTTCCCAGGGCTCATATAGATTGCCTGTGAGGTATTCGTTGATCTGTACCCAGGAACACTTGCAAGGGAGAGACCATTAACTGCTCTCCATGTAGTAGATGTTCTTTGCTCTCCTGGGGCCACAGTGGTATAAGAGCCGCTCCATAGCATGTAAAGACGTTTGGACTCTGTCACCCGGAGGTAAACAGTAAAACACACCATTTGATTTCCCTACAGATTTTTCAAGAAAATGGTGTGGTAGAAACCCTGTCCTTTTTCCCAGCCCATTCTCATGTCTAATTGTGTTGTTCAGACTTCCAAGAAAACGCGGACAGGTTAACGTGATGTCAGAGCCATTGAGATAATATCTTTACAGTGCAGATGCAAAAGATTTTTTAACCCATTGAATCAAATATAAAAGAATGATTATGTTTCAGCTCACAGTTTAAGGAGAAATTAAATGGTAATTGGAGGGCAAGATGCCTATTATAAAGTTTTCTATGGAAACGATTTCTCTATGTTTCTGCCTTTAGTTGAAGAACCTATTTTTTGTTACCATCTTGTGCTTCTGTTATGCCTATAGAATTTAGATGTTAGTTGGTTAGTTTAGTTTTGTAAGCCAATAAATCCAAGACACAAACTCCATCTAATGTTAGAATGAAGATAGTTTTGAGACTCTCCTCTAAAACTAAGAGTATATGTATTTCCCGCTTGAATAGTTCTGGGCGCCTTATAGACATTCAGCTAGTGTTTTATCAATATTGTACAACAAACAGCAACCATCTAATCAAAGGATTTTTTTTAAAAGGAGAAACAATAACCTTTGTGAAATCTCCTTATACCTGGGACCTTGGATGAGTCACTTAGACTCTAGTCCATATTTCTTCATTTATGCAACAGGGACAAGAAAGCCTCGTTTGTGACATGATGATTCAGTGAAATGATGTACTTAGAGCATTTAGTACCAAATCTAAATCTCCAAATGTGATAAAAAAAATCACTCTTTATTGAATGTTTACTTTGTATCAAGTTCTGGGATAAGCATTTTTCAAGCAACCCTCTGTATTCTAGGTATTAATGCTGTCCCCCTTTGGAGATTAGGAAACAAGTTTAGATAGGTAATGACATTTGCTCAAGATTACCTGCTGTGTTTCTTCCTTTCTTTTTAAAGATTTATTTATTTGAAAGACAGAGTTACAGAGAAAAAGAGGGAGAGAAGAGAGAGGTTTCCATCTGCTAGTTCACTCCCTAAAATTGCCACAACAACTGGGGCTGGACCAGGCCGAAACCAGGAGCCAGGAACTCATTCTGAGTCTCCCATGTGGGTGCAGGGGCCCAAGGACTTGGGTCATTTCCCCTGCTTTCCCAGGCACATTAGCAGGAAGCTGAATGGGAAGTGGAGAAGCTGGAACTTGAACTGGCACCCATATGGGATACCAGCACTGCAGGCCATAGCTTAACCTGCTGTGCCACAAGACTGGCCCCTGTATTTCTTAAGATTGTTTTACTTGCAAGAACAGAAAAGCCAACATAGATTCAATCAAGAAAACTTTATGGCCTCATTCAAGAGAAAATCCCAGAAGTATGGTAGCTTCAGGTATAGCTGAATCCAGAAGATCATGATGTCATCAGAGGAATGGCTCTGTTTCTTTGTGATTTTTCTCTGTTCTGAATTCACTCTCTATGATGATATCAAGATGGCTGAAAGCTGCTCCTGTGTGTCATTCATCTAAGAATGACTTACTTTGCAACTACTGACACACAGCCTTCAATGCTAACTGCACCCTTGAAGCAATTGGAGTGGAGCATAGGTACAGTGAGCGCCTCCCAAACAGAATGGCTACTGCATAGTGGATGGGTACAGCCATGGATCTATTAAGTAAGTGACTGAACCAGAATCAAGTCCAGTTACATTTATTTCCTTTATTTCCTTTGAGCAGGCAAAGAAGCAAAATGGGGGCTGGTACTGTGGTGGAGCTGGTAAAGCCACCATCTGTGGCACTGCCATCACATATAGGAGCTAATTCAAATCCTGGCTGCTCCTGATCCAGCTGTCCACTAATGCACCTGGGAAAGCAGTGGAAAATGGCATAAGTACTTGGGGTCCTGCACCTACGTAGGAGACCCAGAGAAAGCTCCTGGCTCCTGACTTAGGATCAGCCCAGCTCCAACCTTTGAGACCATTTAGGGAGTAAGTCAGTGGATGAAGATCCCTCTCTCTCTGTCTCTGTCTCTCCCTCTCTGTAACTCTGTCTTTCAAAAAAATGCTTTCTTGCATATCTGGTCTGAGATAATGTTTAATCTCTGCAAAATAATGTAACCTAAGTTTTACAGTGTTATGATATTGAGATTGCATTAGCATATCTGCTTAGCCATTTACTAAGTTTTTCATTTTGTTAGGTTGTGGTTTTTTACCTGTATTATTTTATAACCTCAAAATCGGTCTATGAGATTGGAAGGACGAATGGTATTGTTTATTCTTAGGGGAGGAAACTGAAGCTTGTAGGAATTAGGCAAGTTACCCAGGTATGCACTTGAAGTAAATGGCTGAACTGGGGTGAGGACTAAGAACTCACTGATGGGTAATCCTGTGCACGCTCTGCAATACCACATTCTTTGGGGAGTGGGTGCTACCTCTGTTTTTTATCCAGGGACTGCAGCAAAGAGATGTTAAGCATGTGGATCCAATACTGCTCAGCTTTTAATGGCAGAAATGAGATTCAGACTCTCACCTTCTGACCTCAGAGTCTGTGCTCTTCATCCACTTGCTGCTGCTTCATAACAGAAGCATGGTTCCCTTCCCCCTCAGTGTGGGCAGCAGGGCCAAGGCTTTTCCGCCTTACTGAAAAGCACTGTTTTAACCCTCTGTGACTGCCGAACACATGCGGCAAGCAGTCTTGGATGTGAAAAACGAAATTCCAGCTCATCCTCTCATTATTATTAGTGCCTACAGAGATCTTCCCAGCTGTGGGGAAAATCATCTCTGACTTCATCCCTGGGGAGAAAACCCACTCAGTGTTCTACCTGTCCACCCTGGGCCCCCTGCCTTCTACCAGAGGAGTGAGGCCAGCAGCTCCCATCCTTAGACTCATCAAGGACCCCATCTACACGGCCTGATTGTGTGTATGAGGAATTTCACACCACCAAGTTCTGGGTCTCGAAGGGTTGGGGTTTCTCATGCCCAGGGTCGCTTCTGCACTGGCTGGCTGGGTGCAGGAGTCACAGTCCAGTCTTAGGATGTCTGTGATACTGTTGAAAACCAACCAGGCCTCTGCTCATCATGTGATCTCTGGTCTTACCAACATTCTAGCCAAAAGAAAGAAAATGTGTGGTTTTAATTCGTTTGTGTGGCCCAGTTATGTGAGAGGAAATATAACATTTTTAGTTAGGCCTTGCATATATTAAGCATAGCTGGCAGAGTCCCACTGCCATCTTCACCATTCCACAAGGGATCTGGGGCCTCATCCTGGGTGGCATTGGTCTAACATCACACGTGCTGCCTTTCTCCTTCAGAATATAAAAAAGTAAAATTAGCATGGATTAATTTTGATCAATAGGTCAAAGAATCACCATAGTATAGAGGTTAGAGTTGATGCCTGGTCTGCTTCAGGATCCTGTTGTTCCATAGTTAAGGATCTGTTTGTTAAAAGGGCCATTGTTTTTGCTCAGAAACAAACAAGTTGAATTTTTTCACAATTATCCCCCTTTGCTATTCTTGTAGGCTTGAGAGAATCAAGGGCACCATGACTGGTCCTATTTTGCCTTGTCTATCTCCAGGACTATTAGATTTTAGACATAGTAAAGTGTGAGTGCTTTGTACAACATCTGAAATGCTGTACCCATGCTGGTTCTTCCAGCATTGCCTTAGTCTGGGCTCTAAGATTATGAGTTAAGAGAAATCATTTCTATAGTGTTAGCCATTTGACTGATCTGCTGATGACCTGCCCTCACTCAAGGGTGGGAAACAAGGGGAACTTCTACTTGAAACAGGTTTTGTTTTGGTCCGGTTTATGACTGCCTGCATCCTGGTGGGGTTGTTCAATTAGCCTAATTGTTCAGGAATCCTGTTATGGCTGTGGTCTGGAGAGTGTTTCTGATTTCCATCCATTTCCACATCCTAATGCTTACATCTAGAGAAATACGGCCAGCTTTTCCTGGAAGCACTGGTCTGTTCTCCAGAAGATGGGCGGGGAGGATGGGAACTATGTATGTCGGGCCCTGCTGAGGGAAAATTGCACAGCCTTTTTCCTTTGACTCCTCACAGTAGCTCTGCAAGCTGTGGTTATTCTCCCAACTTAAAGGTAGGAAAGTGAGAGGTCACAGAATTGTTAACTTTTTAAAATTAAATATCTATTCATTTGTTTATTTGGAAGGCAGAGTTACAGAGAGAGAAGGAGAGAGATCTTCTGTCCATTGTTCACTGCCTAAATGGCCACAACAGGCGAGAATGGGCCAGGCTGAAGCTGGGAGCCTGGAAATCCATCCAGGTCTGTCTGTGTGGGTGGCAGGGGTACAAATACATAGACCGTTTTCTGCTGACTTTCCAAGTACATTAGTAGGGAGCTGGATAACAAGCGGAGCAGCTGGGACTTGAACCAGTGCTCATATGGGATTCTGGCCTCACTGGCAGTGGTTAACCATGGTACTACAATGGCAGCCCCAGGACTATGTAATTTGGCTGAGGTCACACAGACAGTCCAGGAATTCACCTAGGTCTGTGAGACCTAAATACTTTATCTGTCTTCTAAATGCTTCCTCTCACACCCAGAAATGACAGCAATTGGCAGGGCATGATGGAATCCTAGTGACTTCGTAAGGAAAGGGAGAGAGACACATGGGGGATATTCACAGCCACACACACACCCCTGTTATGATGCAGCCGGCGTACCCTTGCAGGAGCGTGTGCCTCCAGAACCATCAACCAAGATAAACCACTCCCTTTATTTATTTATTTTTTAAATAATTATTTATTTTATTTGAAAGGCAGAGTTACAGAGACAGAGGGAGAGAGAGAGAGAGAGAGAGAGAGAGAGAGAGAGAGAGACTCCATCTGCTGGTTCATTTCCCAAATGGCTGCAATGGCTAGAGCTGAGCTGATCCAAAGCCAGGAGCCAGGAGCTTTCTCTGCATCTCCTACATGGGTGCAGAGACCCAAATACTTGGGCCATCTTCCACTGCTTTCCCAGGTGCATCAGCATGGAGCTGGATTGGAAGTGAGACAGCATGGACTTGCACCAGCGCCCATCTGGGATGCCAGTGCTGCAGGTGGTAGCTTTACCCACTAAGCCACAGCGCCAGCCCCCGCCTCTTTCCTTTGTAAAAGTAGCCTACTCAGGTATTTCATTACACTACCAAAAAGCTGCCCGATAGAGTTCTCTGTGCCATCTGGCTTTCCCACATCATCTTGTCGGGGACCCGGTCACCATTTTGTCCTTGGCATATTTGGCTCTGACATGAATTTGGGTTTGTTTTGTTTTTGTCATTAGCACTGTTGCTGAGTCTCACGAGCTTATCTGAGTCTGTATCTTTCAAACATCTTGGGTTAAAAAGGAGAGGCAGTTCTCTTCAGGAAAGAGTCAGTGGCCAGTTGTGGACATTGACTGTGACCACGGGAGCAGCATCTGGGCTAGCTGTGTGTCCTTGTGTCAGTGTGGCTGGGGTGAGGAGCCCCAGCTCTGTCTGGGTGTTTGAAATAGTGCAGAGCGTGCGCACACCGGCAGAGGACAGAAAAAGCAGTGTGGGCAGCATTGGATGATTACTTGTGATACCTTGACTAGAAAACAAGACTGTGTTGAAAAACTTCTATTTGGCCGGCGCCGCGGCTCACTAGGCTAATCCTCCACCTTGCGGCGCCGGCACACCGGGTTCTAGTCCCGGTTGGGGCACCGGATTCTGTCCCGGTTGCCCCTCTTCCAGGCCAGCTCTCTGCTGTGGCCCGGGAGTGCAGTGGAGGATGGCCCAGGTGCTTGGGCCCTGCACCCCATGGGAGATCAGGAGAAGCACCTGGCACCTGGCTCCTGCCATCAGATGAGCGCGGTGCGCTGGCCGCAGCGTGCCAGCCGCGGCGGCCATTGGAGGGTGAACCAACGGCAAAGGAAGACCTTTCTCTCTGTATCTCTCTCTTTCACTGTCCACTCTGCCTGTCAAAAAAATTAAAAAATTAAAAAAATTAAAAAATAAAAACTTCTATTTATCCTTGAAGTTCTCTGCCTGGCGAGAAGGGAGACAGCTCTCAGGCTTCAGCCTCAAACTCTTCTTTGTAAATCACCTTTGGAGTTGGGTCAAGTATAAACCTGCAAGGCAAGAGGAGCAGAAGTAGGGATCAGTTTCCACATGCCAGGCACTTACACACATAAACCCACTACCTTCTCACAGGTGCTCTGTGGGACAGGTGTTACCCACCATTTGTCAGGAGAGGAGGAAGTGCCAGGGGAAGCAAAGCATTTTCTAAGGTCTGATGCAAAAGACCTTTTCCCACATCACACCCTATTTTCGTGCATTGCCAGCCAAACAGCCAGCCTATCATAGGCAGTGTCTCTCAATGGCATTACATCCGGGGCCCAGGAGCTTGGAAGGCTAAGGTGGTCCTGGCTGTGAAGTCTGGGTCGATTCACTCAGGCGCTCTGGGCTTTGATATTCCCACTCAAGAGCAAAGTGAGGGGCAGGTGTTGTGGCACGGTGGGTTAAGACGCTGCTAGCAACACCCACATTCCATATCAGAGTTCCTGCTCAAGTCCTGGCTGCTCCGCTTCTTGTGATCTGGCTTCCTGCTACTGCATCCTGGGAGGCTGCAGATGATGGCCCAAAGTGTTTGGGGCTCTGCCACCCACAGGGGAGGACCAGATGGAGTTCCTAGCTCCTGGCTTCAGCATGGATCAGCCCTGGTTGTTGCAGACATGTAGGGAGTGAACCAGCAGATGGAAGACCCCTCTCTGTCTCTGTACATCTCCGTTGCTCTGCTCTTTTCAAGCAAATGAAAGTAAACATTTTAAAAATTTTTAAATAGCTGAGACAATCCTATCCACCTGAGAATTGTTACAGGAATGCGATCAGCAGCTGCAGGCCAGGTGCTTTCAGGACTGGGTTTGTTAGAGGTGCCAGTAAAGCATCGCAGCCACCATTATTACTCCTGTTCCTGCTCTGGTTAGTGAGTTGATCTTGCTGAGTCCCAGTGACCTCATGTCCAGGACAATCCGACCCTGGGCCCATCTGCAGAGGGAGTCTGAATGCTACTGTGCAGGCTTCCCCAGCCCAGGTTTGTCTTCCCAATCTGTGTTCCATTCTGTTTTTTTTTTTAAGATTTGTTTGAAAGGCAGAGATACAGAGAGCAGAGGCAGAGAGAGAGAGAGAGAGAGAGAGAGAGGGAGAGAGAGGTCTTCCATCCACTGGTTCATTCCCCAAATGGTTGCAATGGCTGGGACTGTGCCTATCCTAATACAAGAGCCAGAAGCTTCTTCTTGGTCTCCCACATGGGTGCAGGGTCCCAAGGACTTGGATCATTTCCACAGCAGAGAGCTAGATCAGAAGTGGAGCAGCTGGGACTTGAACCAGCACCCGTATGGGATGCTGGCACTACAGGTGGAAGCTTTACCTGCTATGCCATAGCTCCAGCCCCTCCATTCTGTTTCAACCCCCAACAGATTCTGTTCTGGTGGAGGCCATTGAGTGTTACTCTACAGCTGTTAAATAAACATCGCCTGCTCCTGGATGAGCTGTCATGTGCATGTAAATTTCACTTTATGCCTGGACTATGATTGCCAAGTCAAAACTTCCACTTCTTGGTAGCTGTTAGGGTCAGTCCAGGGCCAGAGCCTATGAATCGTGTGTAATGGGTTACAACAGCAAGGCTGCTCTGCAGACGTAGTGTGTGGCTTGAACCAAGAGTGTAGCTACTGTGCATGAGCTGTTAATGACCACTAAAGGTGTCACAGAGGGTCACCTGCACTGTCATCAACAGGAGAGGTGCCAGTCCTGAGGGGCCACAGACAATATGTCCACAATGCTGCCAATTGCAGAGCCCACTTATATCTGATAGTCTGACTTCTTTAAAGCAACTATTCATTCATTCTTTCAAACTTTTGATTTGAATTCATTGAGCACTTACTATATCCCAGTATGCATTTTCAAGGGCTGCTGACCATTTTCACAAGTACCTTTTATTTAGCCAATTTTCTCATTGCAAAGGGAGTTGGTATTGAAGGATGAGATAAAGTAAAGTTTCGGGGACTCCAGAGCAAGGGAAAAGCTGTATGCACCAGGACAAAGCCAGGATCCCAGACAAATGAATGGATTATGAATTACTAAGTGTAGACCAGCAGGCCTACAGTGTGAGTTCTATGAACATTTGAGATAGTTTTAGGGTCAACATTATTTTCTTAAGATTTATTTATTTGATAGAGTTTCAGAGAGAAATGGAGATACAAAGAGCCTGTAGATGATTGCAAAAGCCAAGGCTGAGCCAGGCCAAAGCCAAGAACTAGAAGCCAGGAACCAGCAGCTTCATCCAGGTCTTCCACATGGGTAGCAGAGGCCCAAACACTTGGGCCATCCTCCACTGCTTTTTCCAGGCCATTAGTGGCGAGCTGAATTGGAAGCAGAGCAGCTGGGACATGAACCAGCATCCATATGGGATGCTAGCATTGCAGACAGCAGCCTTACCCACTATTCCACCATGCCAGCCCCATGAACTTTGTTTTCTTTTTCTTTTTTAAAGACTTTTAAAGACTGGGGAGTGAAACAGCGGATGGAAGAGCTCTCTCTCTGCCTTTGCCTCTCTGTAACTCTGCCTTTCAAATAAATAAATAAATAAATCTTAAAAAAAAAAAAAAACAGGCTCAGAGAAGACAGGCAGGGAGGCTGACAGTGCAGGCACATATGTAATTATCTGGCCCAGCGCCTTTCAGACCATGGTTTGCAGATCCTAAATCCCCCAAATGCTCTTTGCTAAAAAAAAGTCTATGGCTACTATGTTTGGAAAACACAGCACACTTAGCTGCCCCTGACCCCATATCCGGTTCTTTTGACTGCAGTTTGCTCAGTAAATATAAAAGTCCCTGAAAAATAAAGGAACCTGCTTGACTGTTTAACCTAGTGCTCCCGTGCTTATTTAACCAAGGGAAATTCTAGTGTTGACTCCCGGAAGAAAGACATTTTTGGAAATGTTGATCTGAGCAAGCGTGGTTCTTAGGTATTTGTATATGTACAACAAACATTTACTGAGCAAGTCATTCACTCATCATTCATTCAAGATCTGTTGAGAGACTACTCTGTATAATGTAATGAGCTAGCGGCAGGGATACACAGCTCATCAATGCCTAGGTGAAATTTATAGTTTAGTGGACGAGACAAAATCAAGCAACACATTTCCCAGTTGATCTCTTAATTACACCTGTGTTGATGACCCACTAGAGAACTACAAGATCCTCACAAATTTAAATAGCAGAATCAGGGAGGTGGGATTTGAGGGCAGCCAGGAAAGCTGAGGGGCAGCCATCCAGGTTTATCCAGCATGGCGGTGTCCTGTGGTGGGCAGCTTGCAGTTCTCAAACTGGGACGGTTCCAGGCGAGTTGGTCACCCTCTCACAAAGTCACTTCTGGCATGCCATCTGAGGGTCTTGTTATGGCAGACAGGAGCCCTGTAGCCTCCTTGGCCCGACTGTCCCTATCTGGGGGGACAGGAGAGATGACGGCTGCTCTGCCGTCTCACAGATTGTTGGGGATGACAAGCAGGTGGTCACCATGCAGACCTCTGCCTGGTGTACCAGGCTTCCTAAGTGCAAAGGACTCACTGTTCCCCCCGGGGAACTGTCACTCATCACTCGCTGAAGGACAGCCTCCCCCTGGTTCCTCCGGCAGAGGATTTTCTGGGAGCATCTCTAGCCGTCCTTCCGGGGTTCTGAGCCCTGCAGCAAGAGGCGTTTTTCCACAGACCAGGCACAGGAGCGCATGCGCAAGCTCACCTTGGGCGGTGTCACTCACGGCTGGCAACCATCCCAAGGCCGTGGGACTGCAATTCCTCCAGGTGGAAAAAGGGCCTCAGCCAGCGGTGCCTTCCTGATGCTGGGGCCCTGGGAAGTGCCTGGTCTCTGCAGCCCCAATGGGCAGACTGTACTTTTGGCGTAAGTCTTATGAATAGCTGAGACTTTAATATTTTCACCTGCAAAGTGAGAGCATTGATACTGATTCCATCTAGTTATTGGGAATTTAAAACTAGTAATCATAAAGCCAGAATTTAATGAACTTACCACTCAAAAGGAATTGTGCCATGTTTACATGCACATTTAATCCCCACTACAAAAGTGTACTTGATGATCAACTTCCATCCTGCTAATGTAAAAAGTAGAGCCTGGAGAGGTTAAGAAACTTGCCAAGCTAGGGTGACCAAGAGTCCTGCTTTTGCCCAGGACTCAAAGTCCCACAGACTGGGTAATCCCTTGGTCCCTGGAAACCTGGGATTTTGGGTCAAGCTGGAAGCTCATACCGTTAGCAAGTGGTAGAAATGGCATATGTTTGAGGTAGAAGACTATTTGCTAAATGGTTACTGAAAATAGAACCAAGAGTAGCAGGTTGAGCCCCTGTCTTTGATGCTGGCATCCCATTTGGACACCAGTTCTTGTTCTGGCAGCTCCACTTGTGATCCAGCTCCCTGTTGATGCATCTAGTAAGGCAGCAGGGGAAGGCACAAGTGCTTGGGCCTCTGCCACCCTTGTGGGAGACCTGGAGGAAGCTCCTGGCACCTGGCTTTAGCCTGGCCCAGTCCTAGCTGTTGTGGCCATTTGGGGAGTGAACCAATGGGTGAAAAATCTCTCTAGGTCTCTCCATAATTCTGCCTTTCAAATAAATAAGCAAATCTCAAAAAAACAGGAGCCGGCATTGTGGCACAGCAGGTAAAGCTTCTGCCTGAGATGACAGCATCCCATATGGGCACCAGTTCCAGTCCTGGCAGCTCCATTTCTGATCCAGTCTCCTGCTAGTGGCTTGAGAGAAGCAACAGCAGATGACTCAAGTGTTTGGGCCCTTGCACCCACATGGGAGATCTGGAGAAAACTCCTGGCCCCTGGCTTTGGCCTAGCTCAACCCTGGCCATTGTGGCCATCTGAGGAGTGAACCAGTGGATGGAAGGTCTCTGTCTCTCCCTCTCTCTCTGTAACTCTGACTTTCAGATAAATAAATATATCTTTAAAAAGCCCAACAATTATTATAGATATATGTCATTATAAAATATCTGTACATAAGAGATGCCATGTTTTATATATATATAAAATAATATTCATTATTAGATTCACTTCCATTTCTATGTAAACTTAGTGCTTCTAGCCTTCTAAGAAAACCTTTTTCATTAACAATGCTCGTTTGATGTTCATGCTACTCACTAGTATTTGTAGTTTTCTTGCTTCTGGGCCCAGAACCTTGAATGTCAGGTGTGAGCAGTGCCATGTTTGGAGCAGTAAAGTGTCAGGATGTGTGTGTGTGTGTGTGTGTGCACCATTCCAGGGCAAACACCTGTGAGCCCCAGTGCACAGCCCTCCAGCTGCAGTGAACTGAATGTGAATGGTGCACTCACTCCCCATCCGTCACAAGACTGGAAAATGCGGATGGCTTCTAGCTGGCTCTATGCAACAGGATTAGCAGCACAAAGTCTGGCGCTGCATCACCTGGTTCAAGTCCAGCACTGCCAGGAGGAGCTGTGTACTCCGGTGCTGGTTACTTAACTTCTCTGAGCCTCAGACACTTTCTGTGGAAAAGGGAGAATCCCTCCTTCATACTGCCGTTGTGAAGATTACGTGAGTATATGCTTCTCTTGCTTGCTCTCCGTTGTCTCTAGTGGAGTATGACTATGCATTCCAAGGGTCCTAAAGCTGTCACAAAGGATGGTTTTGAGTAACAGTCGCCGCAGGATCTGCGCACTTGAATGGGAGCCGATACAGGGATCCCGAAACACTGGCGGGGGGAAGCAGACCCCACGGGGGAAACAGCACAATTGAGGTGAGCCTGCACGGACACTAGCCTCTCTCGTCACCCACCCTGTGAATTCGAGCTAGATTGAATGCAGTGGGACGGCGTGCGCCCGCTGGCTGCGACAGGAGCCGGGCGGAACACAGTCACCACAGGATCTGCGTGCTTGAACGGGAGCCGATACAGGGATCCCGAGACACTGCAAGGGGGAAGCAGACCCCACGGGGGAAACAGCACAATTGAGGCGGGCCCGCACGGACACTAGCCCCTCTCATCGCCCACCTTGCAAAGTCGAATTTGATTGAACGCAGTGGGACGGCGCGCGCGCCCACCCGCCCACCCGCCCGTCACCGAGGCAGACGGAACCAAAAACCCGAGGCTGTAGAAACCTGAAGGGGATCCAAAAACTGGGAACACACCGCACACACAAACTCCATTACCTTGACAACCCAGAGAAAGAGTGTGGGAAAAAAAAATGCCAAACAAAAACAGATTCCGAGGGAACAAGATCAAGGAAGACGCTATGATGACCCCAAACGGAAAAGACACCCCAAGTCAGGATTATGAAGATAATGAGATAGAAGAAATGCAAGAAGCAGATCTCAAAAAATTGATAAGAACATTAAGAAGTTCTCAAAACCAAATTCTTGAACTACAGAAATCTTTAATGGATAAGATAGAAAATCTCTCTCACGAGAATGAAATATTACGGAGGAATCAAAACGAAACGAAACAACTAGTAGAACAAGAAGCTACGATAGTGACAAAAAATCTTAATGAATTGAAGAATTCAATAGATCAAGTGACAAGCAATCTTGAGGGCCTTAAAACCAGAATGGGTGAAGTAGAAGAGAGGATATCGGACCTAGAAGACAGAGAACAGGAGAGGAAACAGTCAAACCAAAGACAAGAAGAGGAAATTAGAAAACTAAAAGATATCATCGGGAATTTACAGGATACTATTAAAAAACCCAACATTCAGGTTCTAGGTGTTCCTGAAGGTATGGAGAGGGAGAAAGGATTAGAAGGCCTTTTTAGGGAGATACTAGCAGAAAATTTTCCAGGCTTGGAGAAAGACAGAGAAATCCTAATCCAGGAAGCTCATAGAACCCCTAATAAACGTGACCAAAAGAGATCCTCTGCACGACATGTTGTAATTAAACTCACCACAGTGAAACAAAAAGAAAAGATCCTAAAATGTGCAAGAGAGAAACGGCAGATTACTCTCAGAGGATCTCCAATTAGACTCACAGCTGACTTCTCATCAGAAACCCTGCAAGCTAGGAGGGAATGGCAAGACATAGCCCAAGTACTAAGAGAGAAAAACTGTCAACCCAGAATACTATATCCCGCAAAGCTCTCATTTGTGAATGAAGGTGAAATTAGGATCTTTCACAACAAGCAGAAACTGAGAGAATTTGTCACCACACGTCCAGCTCTACAAAAGATACTTAAAGATGTGCTATACACAGAAACACAGAAACACGGTCGTCAACTGGAAAGAAGCTAAAGGAAGGAAACCTCGCAACAAAAGACCATACGAAACTCAAAGCATATATAAGAAACTATTTTTGGCAAATGGCAGGGCAAAGCTACTATTTATCAATAGTCACATTGAACGTGAACGGTTTGAATTGCCCAGTCAAACGAAACAGATTGGAAACCTGGATTAGGGAACAAAATGCATCCATTTGCTGCTTACAAGAAACACACCTTTCTAACAAAGATCCATACAGATGGAAAATGAAAGGTTGGAAAAAAGTATACCATGCCAGCAGAAACGAAAAAAAGCAGGCATAGCCATCCTAATATCGGATAATATAAATTTTACCACAAAAACTATTAGAAGAGACAAAGAGGGACACTATATAATGATAAAGGGATCCATCCAACAAGAAGATATAACGATTATCAATGTGTATGCACCTAATTACAAGGCACCAGCTTACTTAAAAGACTTGTTAAGGGACTTAAAAGGAGACTTAGACCCCAATACATTAGTACTAGGGGACTTCAACACCCCACTCTCAGACATAGATAGATCACCAAGACAGAGGATCAACAAGGAGACAGAAAATTTAAATGACACCATAGCCCAAATGGACCTAACAGATATCTACAGAACTTTCCATCCTACAGAGAAACAATTTACATTCTTCTCAGCAGTACATGGAACCTTCTCCAGGATAGACCACATACTAGGCCATAAAGCAAGTCTCAGCAAATTCAAAAGAATTAGAATCATACAATGCAACTTCTCAGACCATGAAGCAATGAAGGTGGAAATTAGCAACTCAGGAATCCCTAGAGCATATGCAAACACATGGAGACTGAACAACATGCTCCTGAATGAACAACGGGTCATAGAACAAATAAAGAGAGAAATCAAAAATTTCCTGGAAGTAAATGAGGATAACAGCACATCATACCAAAATCTATGGGATACAGCAAAAGCAGTATTAAGAGGAAAGTTTATATCAATAAGTGCCTACATCAAGAAATTAGAAAGGCACCAAATAGAAGAGCTTTCAGCTCAGCTCAAGGATCTAGAAAATCAACAGCAAACCAGACCCAAAGGTAGTAGGAGAAGAGAAATAATTAAAACCAGAGAAGAAATCAACAGGATTGAATCCAAAAAAAAATTACAAAAAATCAGCCAAACGAGGAGCTGGTTTTTTGAAAAAATAAACAAGATTGACACCCCATTGGCCCAACTAACAAAAAAAAGAAGGGAAAAGACCCCCCAAATCAATAAAATCAGAGATGAAAAAGGAAACGTAACAACAGACACCACAGAAATAAAAAGAATCATCAGAAACTACTACAAGGACCTGTATGCCAGAAAACAGGGGAATCTAACAGAAATGGACAGATTCCTGGACACATACAACCTGCCTAAATTGGACCAGGAAGAAATAGAAAACCTAAGTAGACCCATAACAGAGACAGAAATTGAAACAGTAATAAAGGCCCTCCCAACAAAGAAAAGCCCAGGACCAGATGGATTCACTGCTGAATTCTACCAGACATTTAAAGAAGAACTAACTCCAATCCTTCTCAAACTATTCAGAACAATCGAAAAAGAGGGAATCCTCCCAAATTCTTTCTATGAAGCCAGCATCACTTTAATTCCTAAGCCAGAAAAAGATGCAACATTGAAAGAGAATTACTGACCAATATCCCTGATGAACATAGATGCAAAAATCCTCAATAAAATTCTGGCCAATAGACTACAACAACACAGCAGAAAGATCATCCACCCAGACCAAGTGGGATTTATCCCTGGTATGCAGGGATGGTTCAATACTCGCAAAACAATCAACGTGATACAGCACATTAACAGACTTCAGAAGAAGAACCATATGATTATCTCAATTGACGCGGAGAAGGCATTTGACAAAATACAACACCCTTTCATGATGAAAACCCTAAGCAAACTGGGTATAGAAGGCACATTCCTCAATATAATCAAAGCAATTTATGAAAAACCCACGGCCAACATCCTACTGAATGGAGAAACACTGGAAGGATTTCCACTGAGATCAGGTACCAGACAGGGATGCCCACTATCACCACTGCTATTCAATATAGTGCTGGAAGTCTTAGCCAGAGCCATTAGGCAAGAAAAAGAAATCAAAGGGATACAAATTGGGAAGGAAGAACTCAAACTATCCCTCTTTGCAGACGACATGATTCTTTATTTAGGGGACCCAAAGAACTCTACTAAGAGACTATTGGAACTCATAGAAGAGTTTGGCAAAGTAGCAGGATATAAAATCAATGCACAAAAGTCAACAGCCTTCATATACACAAGCAATCCCACGGCAGAGAAAGAACTTCTAAAATCAATCCCATTCACAATAGCTTCAAAAACAATCAAATACCTTGGAATAAACTTAACCAAGGACGTTAAAGATCTCTACGATGAAAATTACAAAACCTTAAAGAAAGAAATAGAAGAGGATACCAAAAAATGGAAAAATCTTCCATGCTCATGTATTGGAAGAATCAATATCATCAAAATGTCCATTCTGCCAAAAGCAATTTACAGATTCAACGCAATACCAATCAAGATACCGAGGACATTCTTCTCAGATCTGGAAAAAATGATGCTGAGATTCATATGGAAGCACAGGAGACCTTGAATAGCTGAAGCAATCTTATACAACAAACACAAAGCCGGAGTCATCACAATACCAGATTTTAGGACATATTACAGGGCAGTAGTTATCAAAACAGCATGGTACTGGTACAGAAACAGATGGATAGACCAATGGAACAGAATAGAAACACCAGAAATCAATCCAAATATCTACAGCCAACTTATATTCGATCAAAGATCCAAAACCAATCCTTGGAATAAAGACAGTCTATTTAATAAATGGTGCTGGGAAAACTGGATTTCTACATGCAGAATCATGAAGCAAGACCCACACCTTTCACCCTGCACAAAAATCCATTCAACATGGATTAAAAACTTAAACCTACGACCCGACACCATCAAGTTATTAGAGAGCATTGGAAAAACCCTGCAAGATATAGGTACTGGCAAAGACTTCTTGGAAAAGACCCCAGAAGCACAGGCACTCAAAGCCAAAATTAACTACTGGGATCGCATCAAACTGAGAAGTTTCTGTACGTCAAAAGAAACAGTCAAGAAAGTGAATAGGCAACCGACAGAATGGGAAAAAATATTTGCAAACTATGCAACAGATAAAGGGTTGATAACCAGAATCTACAAAGAAATCAAGAAAAGCCACAACATCAAAACAAACAACCCACTTAAGAGATGGGCCAAGGACCTCAATAGACACTTTTCCAAAGAGGAAATCCAAATGGCCAACAGGCACATGAAAAAATGTTCAAGATCGCTAGCAATCAGGGAAATGCAAATCAAAACCACAATGAGGTTTCACCTCACCCCGGTTAGAATGGCTCACATTCAGAAAACTACCAACAATACATGTTGGAGAGGGTGTGGGGAAAAAGGGACACTAACCCACTGTTGGTGGGAATGCAAGCTGGTTAGGCCACTATGGAAGTCAGTCTGGAGATTCCTCAGAAACATGAATATAACCCTACCATACAACCCAGCCATCCCACTCCTTGGAATTTACCCAAAGGAAGTCAAATTGACAAACCAAAAAGCTGTCTGCTCATTAATGTTTATTGCAGCTCAATTCACCATAGCTAAGACCTGGAACCAACCCGAATGCCCATCAACAGTAGACTGGATAAAGAAATTATGGGATATGTACTCTACAGAATACTATACAGCAGTTAAAAACAATGAAATCCAGTCATTTGCAACAAGATGGGGGAATCTGGAAAACATCATGCTGAGTGAACTAAGCTAGTCCCAAAAAGACAAATATCATTTGTTTTCCCTGATTGGCAACGACTAACTGAACACCAAAGGGGAAACCTGTTGAAGTGAAATGAACTCTATGAGAAACTATGACTGGATCAAATCTTGTCTGGACGGTTGATATACAATGTAAATCTTTTCCCATTAAAAAAAAAAAGATCCTAATGTTTCATATGTATGACAAATCATATGAGCCCTATAAAATTAAACTCAGCAAATCCAAATGGAAGAAGATGCAGAGTTGTAATAACTCCTTATGATAATGAACATGTCTTAATCTAAAAAGTGACTTTTTAGAAAAAAAAGTGTTACATTACAATGCACCACTGGGAATTACATGTTTTTGTTTGTTTTTTCTCTAAACTTTGCCGAATAATATTGAAAGTAATTTGGAAAATACAAAATAAATGAACTGTGAAAAAGTAAAAAAAATAAATAAATAAAATAAAACAAAATAAAGAAAGTAGGCTAGAAAAGCTGGAGGCACCCCAGCGTGCCCTATTTACAAACTGATTCGGTTCCTTCCGGTTTCATTCAATTTTCTCCTTCGCTGAGAAGTGGGGAGACATCAGAATGACTTATGTGCCAAGGAGGGACCTCCCAGCCATCCTTCAGCCTCCCTCGCCCCCTCGGTCCCTTCCGTGTGACAGGATGCCCTCAATTACTCTCTCTGGGGGGGTCCCAGTCAGAAAGAAGATCGAGCCAACCATCTGTTACCGACTCTGGCGAGCAATTTAATTTCTTCTTGTTCCCAACGAGGAGGATTCCGTAAGTACATAAATTACCGTCAGTCCTGGTTAATCAGGAGCCAACCGTCTGACAGGGTGGACACGACAGCCAAGACGGCGACACCCACGGACCAAGACCTGCCAGGAGGGCACCCTGCACGCTGGCGGGAAACCATGCAAGCTAAGAGTGTCAGAGGGTGACAGGCGAAGCAACTTCCTTTGAGATCCTCACTCCAACACCTTCTTGCACAAGTAAGGGAATTGGGGCCAGAGAGGGGAGTCTGGCTAGACAGGGAGGCCAGGACTGCCCCGAGGAGCCTCAATTCCCAAACTCATCCTTTCCAGCATGACACAGGCTAGAATGAATGACCTGACTGCTCATCCCTAGGTTGCATCTCTAGAGATGGAACCAGGAACAGTGACCATGACAACAATGATAGCCATGAGAGCTATGTGCTATGTGACCAGCAGTGTAGGAGATGTGCAGTTCCTTAAATGGCCTCAGAGCTAGGCTGCCTGGGTTCAAGTCCCAGTTCTGTCACTTAAAGCTGTGTAGGCAAGTTCCTACATCTCTGAGGCCTGTGGCACACAAAGTCACAATTGCTGGCTCCTGTCTTTTCAAATCCCCTCAGTACTTGCGTCTACTCCAGCCTAGATTTCCATAGCCAGCACCTCTTTGCTGGAGGACTGCCCGTGAGACTCCAGAACCCACCTTGTCAGTGTGCAAAGCTGCCCCAGAATCTCCTAGGGCCAGTCTTTAACCAACAGCTGTCAGACACAGGGGTGTAAATGCCCCAGCCCCCTTGCCTCTTGGAAGGAACAATACAAGGCACATGTTTCACACTGTTTTCTAGGGTTCCCTGAAAGATTATGTACTGGCTATCCACCACAGATCTGGCTTAATAATGGCTGCCTTCCCTTGCCCGATGCTGCCTGTGCTCTTTGTACTCCTCCTTAAGCTATTTGCCCTGAGTCCTTGTCTCGGGATCTGCCTTTACTTGGTTAAGACAGTGCCTCAGCTCTCATGTATAAAATGGTAATAATGATAATTTCTATATCCAAGAGCAGTTGTTAGGCTTCAATGGGGTAAAAGTGCAAAAAATGATGCCTAATTCTTAGTGAGAATTCAAGCAATGTTAGCTATGTGTCTGATAAATACTCATTTCATAATTATCTCATTAAGTTCATGCTGTACATGCCATTCCTCCCATTAGACAAATAAGATAATCTAAGCTCAGAGAGGCTCAATAATTTCCCCCCCAAGTCATGCGGTTTAATAAGAAATGGCATCAAACTCCAATCACAAATCCATCTTTGAAGCCTTATCTTTCTACCTCAGCCAGTAGGTCCCCTTGACACTCTTCATCTGGGTTGAGGGTCCTTCCTGTCATGTTCCCATGACCTCTGTCACAGCACTTGTCCCAGTGTACTAGAGTGGTCTCCCTAGCGCAGCAGCTCCGTGAACCCTGCAGCCTTGCCTGAGCCAGCTCTGTAAGCTCTGCCAGCCAGGTGCCCAGCACACAGTAGGCTTCCAGTGAGTTACCCCCTTATCCATGGTGTCATTGTCCATGGTTTCAGTTACCCATGGTCAGTGGTAGGCTGAAACTCTGAAATTGGAAATTCTAGAAATCATTTAGATTGTAAGTGGCATCTTACTCTGAGAAGTATGATGAGGTCTCATGTCAGTTGGCCCCATCTGTTCCTTTGTGCAAAAGGACCTGAGGCTGCAGACTCTGCCTGCCCATTGGTCAACTCACAGCCATCTCAGCAATCAGACCAGCTATCCTGGGATCACAATGTTTGTGCTTGAGTTACCCTTACTTTACTTAATAATGACCCCCAAAGCACAAGAGTAGTGGTGAAAAGGAGGCCCTGGGCTATAAAACCTGGAAGGACAGTTGAACTCTGACAATATTGTAGGAAAAAAAATATACAGTAGGAAGTTATAAGGTTCGATACTAGCCATGGTTGCAGGCATCCACAAGGCATTCCCTGTGGAGCAGGGGGAGTGCTAGGCATTGCCTATGGTGGAGAATACAACCCGGGCAGTAGCCAACAAGCTGGGGCATGTCTGACAGTGAAGCCCAGTGGGTAGATCTGTGGCTGGGTCTCATGGCACTCAGATTTCAGCTGAAGTGCATGGAAATCTTCCCTGTCCTGCTCCTGCTGCAGCGAGGGTTGGTAAATGTGAATAGTGTGCCTCTTGGGGGTTCCCAAATGTCATCAGGGCATCTAGTCCTCCATACAATCCTGCAGGAAGACAAAGATCTCCCAGGTTACCACATAGAGATAAGCGGGACTCTAATCACAGTCACTCTTCCATTATGGGGGCGTGCAGGAGAAGGGATGCTCTCCAGGACTGATGAAAAGGCTGAGATCAAGGAGGCAGGAGACAAGGAGCGGGCTGGCGAGGCTAGGAGGGCAGGGGTTCTCTCGCTAAGTGATGATGTTGATCACACTCAGGTCCCTGGAGGGGCTGCACTTGATGTTGGCCAAAGGCCACGAGAGGTGCGCCAATCAGTTGCCTAAGAATCCAGGTTCTGGAGCCCATATTGCCCGACACTTACAAGCTGTGTGATCTTGGGCTCATATTTTAATTTCTCTGTACCTTGGTCACCTTATTTGCAAAATGAGACCAACACCTGGCCTCCTCACAGGATTGTCCCAAATACTTAGTATGTTAAGGGCGTGGGACAGCAGCCTACCACAAAGTAAGCAAGCAGGCAATGAGTATTTTAACTCAGCGCTGAACAAGACAGACCCAAAAGAATAAAAAGTGGATGAAGGCAATTTTGCTCCCAAGAAGCAAAATCATTATTATAATAATAAAGATCTTGAGCATGTTCCCCCCATAAATGTTCATTTGGGGAAGGGAGGTGAATGATGAAACCAAGAAGATGCTGGAGAGCACAAAGAAGCAGCATTTAGGGCGACCCTGGTGGGAATGGTGACCGTGGGAAGTCAGGAAAGGCTTCCTGGAGGAAGCAGAAGTTGAGGTGAGTCTCTTGGGATATATCAGAGTTTACCAGGGAGAGGAGGGAAGAACACTTTCCAGGCAGAGGGCACACGCTGGACCAAAGTGGACACATGCATGAGTCCTGAATGGGCCATTTGAGAAGTGGTATAGCGTTTAAGGAGGCTATGGCATTAGGTGGGTGAGTGGGCTGTGGTTACTCTGCTGCTTAGAAGAACCTCAGCGTTAGTCCAATCATTTTGGGATATATGAAGTTACATCTAAAAGTTCATGGAAAACTGGAATTTAATGATAAATTTATTTTGGTGCAAAGCAATTGGAAATCCATGCACATCTTTCTCACAATAGGCATTTTCCATGAACTTCTTAATGAAAAAATTATGCATGGATTTCAAATGTTTTTAATGTCAAAATAAAGCTTCTTTCAATTTTCTGAAGACCTTACTGAGGTACTGAGGTACTGTTGTATATCATAATCCAATACTTTCGCCCATTAAAGTCTCATCCTTGGTGCCTATCCTTTCTTTTTAGAAAGTATTTATTTATCTATTTATTTTTATTTATTTGAAAGACAGAGAGACAGAAAGAGATCTTTTTTTTTGACAGGCAGAGTGGACAGTGAGAGAGAGAAAGAGTGAAAGGTCTTCCTTTGCTGTTGGTTCAACCTCCAATGGCCACCGTGGCCAGCGTGCTGCGGCCAGCGCACCGCACTGATCCGATGGCAGGAGCCAGGTGCTTCTCCTGGTCTCCAGGGGGTGCAGGGCCCAAGCACTTGGGCCATCCTCCACTGCACTCCCTGGCCACAGCCACAGCAGAGAGCTGGCCTGGAAGAGGGGCAACTGGGAGAAAGAGATCTTTCATACTCTGTTTCACTCCCCACATGCCTGCAACAGCCTGGGCTGGGCCAGGGTACAGCTGAGGTCTCCCGGGTGAGTGGAAGGGACCCAGTTACTCGAGTCATCACCTGCTGCCTCCTAGGATCTGCATTAGCAGGAAACTGGAATTGGAAATAGAGCTGGGACTCAAGCCCAGGAGTTCTGATAGGGATGCGGGCGTTCCAAGTAGCGTCTTAACTGTTGCATCCAATGTCCATGTGCACCGAACCCCTCTTTGTTTTCTTTTTTTAAGATTTATTTGTTTTACTTGAAAGGTGGAGTTACAGAGAGGGAGAGGGACAGGGAGAGGCAGAGGGAGAGAGAGAGAGAGAGAGAGAGAGAGAGAGAGAGATCTTTCATTCACTGGTACTGGTTCACTCCTCAAATGGCTACAACGGCTGGAGCTGGGCCAGCATGAAGCCAGGAGCCAGGACTTTCTTCTGGAACTCCCATATGGGTGCAGGGGCCCAAGGACTTGGGCCATCTTATGCTGCTTTCCCAGGCCATGGCAGAGAGCTGGATCAGAAGTGGAGCAGCCGGGATTCAAACCAGCACCCATATGGGATGCTGGCACTGTAGGCCGTGGCTTAACACGCTATGCCACAGCACCAGCCTCGCCCCATCCCCTCTTAATGTCACCTCATGCCATGGCCTTCTCTACCTCACTCTACTGTGGCTACACTGGCTGTCCTATGTTGGCTTCTCCCAAAGCTGCCTCAGAGAAAAACAGGTACAGGTGGTTCCTTCTCCAAGTAGAAAGTGGAGAAGAGAGAGGGAGAGGGAAGAGGAGGAAGCCAAGTCAGAGTGCAGAGCAGGTGGAGTTCCTGACTCAGCTCAACCACAGGGAGCTCTGGTGTGAAAATAATGCCCCAAAGTGAGTCCTGCATGTTTGCATTTTCTCCAGCCAGCTGCTGCTGCCAGGCACCTGAGGAGGGTGGGAACACCGAACATGGTGACACTCCCACTCCAGTGCCCAGGACCCAGCCTCTGGAGGTGGCAGGGGTGGGGCCAGGTGCTAGCAGCAAATCACACAGAAACAGAAGGAATTCCAGGGCATGAGAGTGAGGTGAGGTGGGGTGGGGTGGGGTGGAGTTGGGGGTAATTCTGCCTGATACTGGCCTTTGTGGGGTGCACTGAATGCTCCTACCTGCTGGCCTTCGCCCCTGCTGCAGCGCTTAGAGCCCTGTCTGCCCTCTGGCACTCAGCTAACTCCTCTCTTCTTTTAGACCAGCCCACAGCCAGGTGCACTATCCTCAGAGAAACAGCGGCACCCCCAGGACAGCAGCCCATCTATTGCCTAGTTTCAATACAGCTTGCATTTTCCTTCCTGGCACTTCATAACAAATTGTAATTAATTAATTATGTTTATAATTCACCCCTGTGAATTAGGCACAACTCTGTCACTTACAAATGAAGGAAAAGCTGCTCAAACTAGCTGAGACAAAATAATGGAGTGGGGCCGGCGCCGTGGCTCACTTGGCTAATCCTCCGCCCGCGGCGCTGGCACCCTGGGTTCTAGTCCCAGTTGGGGCACCGGGTACTAGTCTCGGTTGCCCCTCTTCCAGTCCAGCTCTCTGCTGTGACCCGGGAAGAGCAGCGGAGGATGGCCCAAGTGCTTGGGTCCCTGCACCCACATGGGAGACCAGGAGGAAGCACCCGGTTCCTGGCTTCGGATCCGTGCAGCGCCGGCTGTAGCAGCCATTGGGGAGTGAACGAAAGGAAGACCTTTCTCTCTGTCTCTCTCTCACTGTCTAACTCTGCCTGTCAAATAAAAAAAACAATGGAGTGGTTCTAGAGCTAGAAAGGGTGGAGGTGTGCATCAAGACAGGAAGGACAGACTGACTACAGCCTCCCGGGCTTCAGGATGGAGACCAGAGGCCTCCACACACCAGAACTTTCTCCTCATCTCTGAACTCTGCTGCTGCCCTGTGAAGGCATATGTCCACTGACATCGCCAGATCTGCATCTCCATAGCTTTTGGAATAGACCCCATTGCCCTGTGACAGTCATTATGACAGTCATGTGTCCACCCCAGAACTGTCTCTGTCTCGGGTAGGAGATAGGCAATTGTGATTGGCTGGGCTTGGTCATGTGGTCATGCAGAGAAAGCAGAGTACTGCCATTAGTAGGGCCCCCAGACTCACATGACCTCAAAGATGTGTGTTTGAGGGGCTGGACACAGTATTTCTGTCCTTTTGACGCTGGACCCCCACAGATACTCACAGACATGTCCCAGTATTAGCAGCCACTGTTCTAGGTAATAAGAGGTACAAAGTACAGTCCTAGGGTACAGGAGAGCTTGTCCTGCAATGGGGAAAGACGGGAAACCAGAACCTTAATCACCACAAAGGGATCAGGTGGTGATATGGGCTCTGGAGGCAAACGGTACAGGGTACAGAGGACCCTGTACAGGGTACAGGGGCTGCTGAGGGGACCCTGTGTTCTACAGAAAGCACACCTTGGAAGATAGCACAGGCAAGTGCCTGATGGTGAGGGGTTGCCTAGGCCACATGAGGAATTTGAACAGAGTCTTCCTGTCCCGCCTCTTCCTTCCTTTTTTACATCCTTTCACAGTGTTCCGTAAAATACAGTCTTTACAAAAGAATTATTTATGTATTTGAAAGGCAGAGTTAGAGAGAGAGAGAACCATCTGCTGGTTCACTTACTAAATGGTTGGAATGGCTGGAGCTGGACAAAGCCAAAGCCAGGAGCCAGGAACTCCTTCTAGGTCTCCCAAGTGGGTGACAGGGGCCCAAGTACGAGGGCCATCTTATGCTTTCCCAGGCACATTAGCAGGATTGCAGGCAAAGGAAGTACATGTCCCATAATTTCTTTATCCAAATGTATGCTTTGAATTCCCTGTGATCTTTTGCTGTGAGGTTCCCTTCATTTACCTTCTTTCATGTTGATGGCCGTGTTTCTGTGTTTCTGTGTGTAACACATCTTTAAGCATCTTTTGCAGGGCTGGTCGAGTGGCAACAAATTCTTTCAGTTTCTGTTTGCAATGAAAGGTCTTTATTTCACCTTCATTCACAAATGAGAGCTTTGCAGGATATAATATTCTGGACTGGCAGTTTTTCTCTCTTAGTACCTGGGCTATGTCTAGCCATTCCCTTCTAGCTTGTAGGGTTTCTGATGAGAAATCTGCTGTGAGTCTAATTGGAGCTCCTCTGAGAGTAATCTGACACTTCTCTCTTGCACATTTTAGGATCTTTTCTTTCTGTTTCACTGTGGTGAGTTTAATTACAATGTGTCGTGGTGAGGATCTCTTTTGGTCATGTTTACTAGGGGTTCTATGAGCTTCCTGTACTAGGATGTCTCTGTCCTTCTCCAAACCTGGGAAATTTTCTGCTATTATCTCACTAAAAAGGCATTCTGATCCTCTCTCCCTCTCCATGCCTTGAGGAACTCCTAGAACTCGAATGTTGGGTTTTTTAATAATATCCTGTAGATTCCCAACAATATTTTTTAGATTTCTAATTTCCTCTTCTTGTCTTTGGTTTGACTGTATATTTTCCTGTGCTCTGTCTTCTAAGTCCGATATTCTCTCTTCTGCGTCACCCATTCTGTTTTTAAGCTCTCTAATGTGTTTGTCATTTGATCTATTGAATTCTTCATTTCATTATGATTTCTCATCACTATCACAGTTTCATGTTCTACTAGTTGTTTCGTTGCATTTTGATTCCTCCTTAATATTTCATTTTCACAAGAGAGATTTTCTATCTTGTCCATTAAGGATTTCTGTAGTTCAAGAATTTGTTTTTGAGTACTTCTTAGTGTTCTTATTAATTTTTTGAGATCTGATTCTTGCATTTCTTCTATCTCATCATCTTCGTAGACTTGAATTGGGGTGTCTTTATTTGGGGGCGTCATAGTGTCTTCCTTTTTCTTGTTACCTTGGTTTTTGCGTTTGTTGTTTGGCATATTGGTTTCTTCACTGTGGTGTTTTTTCTTGTTATACTATGACTCTAGGTAAGTGGATTGTCTGCTTTCGATGGAGCCTTAGAGGCTTGAGATGGGTGTAGCCTGAGAGCTCTGTTTGGTTCCTCAGGGTTGAGGGTGTGCCAAAGGTGACACTCCCAGGTTAGGCATGGTTAATCTCTCTCTCTTTTCTTTCTTTCTTTCTTTTTCTTTCTTTCTCTTTCTTTCTTTCTTTCTTTCTTTCTTTCTTTCTTTCTTTCTTTCTTTCTTTCTTCCTTTCTTCCTTTCTTCCTTTCTTCCTTTCTTCCTTTCTTCCTTTCTTCCTCTCTCATTCTCTGTCTGTCTCTCAGTCACTCTGTATTTTGAAGAATATTAAAAAAAAAAAAGAATACTTAAGGAAAAAAACAATCAGTTGGGGTGCCGGATTCTGTCCCGGTTGCCCCTCTTCTGGACCAGCTCTCTGCTGTGGCCCAGGAGTGCAGTGGAGGATGGCCCAAGCGCTTGGGCCCAGCACCCCCCATGGGAGACCAGGATAAGCACCTGGCTCCTGCCATCAGATCAGCTCAGTGCGCCGGCCGCAGCGCGTCATCCGCGGCAGCCATTGGAGGGTGAACCAACGGCAAAGGAAGACCTTTCTCTCTGTCTCTCTCTCTCTGACTGTCCACTCTGACTCTCAAAAAAAAAAAAACAACCAGGAGTGGGAGACCCTTAGGTCCCTGGGGAGCTCTCCTTGCAATGCTGTTCTTATGAGTGCATTGGTTCTGGAGGTCTGAGGGGGGCCCAGCGGCTGTCCCTGCTTCCTGGCTGAACGAGGGCCCCTGTCTCTGCCCATGCCTCATCCATCCTGGCCTCTGGCCTCAGCCACCAGCTGAATCGATGGAACTCATCGTATATGAATGGGGAACATCCCAAGCCATGCACGTAAGCGAGCGTCCTTCTGTCCCAAGTGGCTGTGGCGGGTTTCTTGGCTAGTGCCAGGCTGATTCACACGGAAGGTAAAAGGCGGCACCCTAGGGGAAGCCCCACCCAAGTTGTATTCCTAGGCTGGCAGGGATGGCTCCTTAGATCCAGTCAACTGCAAATCTCGCTGTCTCTTTAAAAAAAGATATCTCTTTAATTGAGAGGATAAATTACAGAGAGGCGGAGAGGGAGAGGGAGAGGGAGAGGGAGAGGGAGAGGGAGAGGGAGAGGGAGAGGGAGAGAGAGAGAGAGAGAGAGAGACTTCCAACCACTAAGCAATCTGGGATTTGGTTTTCTTACTACAAAGATGAGGCTCTGGCTGTCCTGCTGGGAGCTGAGGCTCTGCGAGGCAACTCTGTTTCCCCAGCGGGCGGAGCCGCTCCTCGTCAAGCCCAGCTCGGTCCCTCCAGGGTCTCCCCTAAATAGGACACCCTAGAATTCCTCCCGCACACCCTCCACCCTCTAGGAAAATCCAGAAGCTGTAGGAAAAGCTGAGGCCCCTACCCTCAATGGAGCAGTCATTCCCGTGCCCCACGGAGTGACGAGAGGCTAAGGGCGCCCCTGGTCATCCAGCGCCCCGAGGGCAGCACCTGTCCCGCGCTTCCCTGCTTCCCTGGATTCAGGGACTTCGAGGACTCAGCGGCAGCCTCAGCCCTGGGCGGCGCCCGAGCGGTTGGCCCCGCCCCTCCGGCGCCGATTGGCCAGGCCGCGTTCTGGGGGCGGAGCTTTCGTCCCGCCTCCGCCGGACCCGGGAACCCTCCTGAGGCAGCTGCGGCGGCTGAGGCGGCAGCGGCGGGGACAGCGGAGCCATGACCGCCCTCGGTCGTGCTTCGGGGGTCCGCGCCGGCGGCTGGGGGGACGCGGGGCGCGCCGTGCGGGGACCTTCCTCGCCTCTGCCCGTCCTCTTTGTGGTGTTGGGGGCGGCGCCCGGCACTCGCGCCGCGGGATACGGGGTGAGGGAGACCGCGGGTCGGAGCGAGAACTGGCCGGGGAAGCCTGAGGAGGGTCCGCGGGTGTGGACGGGTCCGATCCGGGGTGCCTCGAGGGGTGGCGGGTCCCACACGGGGTCCGAATGCGTGCCGGCTCCCATGGAAGGGGTCCTCGCCTCCCCGGGTTCCCGGGCTGCCGGCCACAGCTGTGCAGCCCCATGAGGGCGGTGTGGGGGCAGCGGGGGCGCTCAGAGAGAACCGGGGGTGTGGACGCCGCCTCCCTGAAGTCCACCCTGGCTCCTCCATTTCCTGCGGCCCCCTTGCCCAGATCACTGCCCTCTGTGCCCCAGGACGCCCGCAGGTCAGCTGTGTGCGGGGCTGAACGCACCTCAGCCAGGGCTCTGATGATTTTCCAAGGGCGAGAGGAAGAGCTATGGGGCTGTGTGGGGTGGGAGCTATGGGTGTGAGCACCAGGATGCATGTGTCCTGCCTGGGAGGGCCTGGCCTCCTCTGCACAAAGTCAGGCTCAGGTCAGGACCCCACTACTGTGCCACAATGTCAATCATGCTCTCCAGTGAGTCAGGCCCTCCCCCACTCCACCTCTTTGTCCTGGGGGTACTGACACGGGTGTGTGTGTGTGTGTGTGTGTGTGTGTGTGTGTGTATGTGTGTTGGGTCCCCGTGCAGACATGCCCCACGGTGCAGCCAGACATGCTGAACGTTCACCTGCTGCCCCACACACATGATGACGTGGGCTGGGTCAAGACAGTGGACCAGTACTACTATGGGGGTAAGTGCTCAGTGGGCGTGGCTCCAGACACCCATCGTGGGTCTCTAACTCCTTCTGAGCCCTGGACAGCAGGGTGGGGGCAATGCCTGGCCTGGGCTCCTGTGTCTAGGAGGGTCCTCCTGGCTCTCCTGGTCCCTGAGTGCTGGACCTTGTGTCCACAGTTCAGAATGATCTCCACCACGGGGCCGTGAAGAACATCCTGGACTCGGTCATTTCCGCCCTGCGGGCAGAGCCCAGCCGCAGGTTCGTCTACGTGGAGATGGCCTTCTTCTCCCGTTGGTGGCACCAGCAGATGAACGCAACCCGGCAAGCCGTGCGGGAGCTGGTGCGCCAGGGTGAGCCTGCCCCAAGGACGGGAAGTGGAAGCCCAGCTCACTTCCTCCTGTAACCCTGGCTTCTGAGACGGGGAGTGAACGCTTTTCTCCTCTCATCCCAGCACCTCTCTCCCTGGCCCGGCTCCCAGCCCTTGACCCCGACCTTGCCCCTCCCGCGCAGGGCGCCTGGAGTTTGCCAACGGTGGCTGGGTGATGAACGACGAGGCGGCCACCCACTATGGCGCCATCGTGGACCAGATGACGCTGGGGCTGCGCTTCCTGCAGGACACGTTCGGCGACGACGGGCGCCCCCGTGTGGCCTGGCACATCGACCCCTTTGGGCACTCTCGGGAACAGGCTTCTCTCTTTGCCCAGGTGCTGTCTGGACCTATCTTGGATCCACTGCTTCACTCGCTCCGACCCCTCCCTCAGGCACTCTAGCCCCCCAGCCTTTTCCCTACTATCTCCCTCGGACCAAGTTGGCTCAGTGACTCCCAACACCTTGGGCTGGTGTGAGTCCTCTCAGGTACCAACCCACAATGTCCTCCCAGCTGTCCTTTTCAGTTCTCCGACCCCACCCCACTTGCTAGGATCCTGGCTCCGCCCCAAGCTGAGTGACAGGTGGAGGCCTAGCCTGCTCTATCCCCTGAGTTCTGACCCCTTCCATCCTCAGACTGTGGAAGGCTGTGTTGTTGGGGAGGTAGCAGTGGATTCTGACTTTGGCCCCTCCTCCTCCCTGCTGTCACATGGTCTTCTGATGCTTCCTCAAGGTTGGAAATAAACTTAGTTTGAGCTCCACTGTCTAGCTGTGCTCTGCCCACCTCTCCCAAGCCAAGAGGAGCTTGTTGGTCGTGGACTGAACACTCATTGCTGGTGCTCCCTCCTACCCCACCACCCCTACATGGGCTTTGATGGAGTCTTCTTGGGGCACGTGGATTACCAAGACAGAGAGCTGCGGCAGAAGAAGCAGGAGATGGAGCTATTGTGGCGGGCCAGCGCTAGCCTGCAGCCCCCGACCGCCGACCTCTTTACTGGTGAGGCTGGGGGTGACCTGAGCCGTCCCCCAGCACCCCAGGCTCACACAGGCCCTGGGCTTGATTGAGTGCACTGCTATCAGCATCTTCAAATTCTTAGTCCACTATAGAACCAGGGCCTAGAATTTTCCTTTGCCCTGAGCCCTGCAAATTCTGTGGCCTGCCCTGGGGGAGGCATGGCCAGTTTGGACTCTAGGGCAGGTCAGGAGGGTGGGGTCCCCTGAGTCTCATGTGGCCCACAGGTTTGCTCCCCAATGTTTACAACCCACCAAAGCACCTGTGCTGGGACCTGGTGTGTGATCGTGACAGCTCCATGGTGGGCGACCCTTTCAGCCCTGAAGATGATGCTGATGTATTGGTTGATCACTTCCTAGATATGGCTGCTGAACAGGTAACCAGGTGTCCAGAACCGGTGAGACTCAGGTGTACAATGCTCAGAGCATTTCCCATGGCCCTGAATTTGCCCAACACCTACTCACAGCCCCTGGGGGAAGGTATTGTTCCCGTCACTGTGTCCATGTCCCCATCCGGCTTTGCAGGGGTTCCTCATAGAAGCATGCAGAAGCCAGCCAAGCACTGAGCCTCAGTGTACTCAGCTGTGTAGTGGGTAAAAGAGAAATGCAGACCAGCCTGTGGCTACTGTGTGTGCCTTTGCCCTCCGGTGCCACACCGCCACCATGCATTCTGGATCACATATGAGGGGTCGTTACAAAGCAAAGCTCCTGGAAACACATATTGAAAAACTTGAATAGCTTTCAAAAATTTTGCATCAAAATAACTTATCTTTTATACCTTTTTTAAAAAATATATTTATTTATTTGAAAGGTAGAGCTAGAAAGGCAGAGAGAGAGAGAGAGGAAATCTTCCATCTGCTGGTTCACTCCCCAGATGGTCGCAATGGCCGGAGCTGCAATAATCTGAAGCCAGGATCCAGGAGCTTCTTCCGGGTCACCCAAGCAGATGCAGGGGCCCAAGGACTTGGGCCATTTTCTACTGCTTTTCCAGGCCACAGCAGAGAGCTGGATCGGAAGTGGAGCAGCCAGGACTCTAATTGGTGCCCACATAGGATGCTGGCACTTCAGGAAGTGCCTTTACCTGCTATGCCATAGTGCCAGCCCTCTTTTATGTCTTTTTTAATATTTATTTATTTGAGAGGCAGAGTTACAGGGAGAAAAGGAGGGAGAGTCAGAGAGATCTTCCATTTGCTGGTTAACTCCCCAAATGTCCGAATGGCTAGAGCTGGGCTGATCAGAAGCCAGAAGCCAGGAGCTCCCTCTCAGTCTCTCATGTAGGGTTAGGGTCCCAAGTACTTGGCCCATTTTCCGTTGCTTGTCCAGGCCATCAGCAGGGAGCTGGATTGGAAGTACAGCAGCCGAGACTCAAACCGGCACTCGTATGGGATGCCGGCACTGCAGGCAGAGGCTTAAACTACTCTGTGACAGGGCTAGTCCCCTTTTATGTCTTTTTTAAAAGTTAAAAAAGGACCTATTTATTTGTTTGGATGACAGTGAGAGGGAGAGACATTGAGAAAGGAAGAGAGACAGTTTTGCTCCATGTGCTGCTTCACGCACCAAGCACCTGCTATCAGCAGTTGATGGGCTGGGCTGAAGCTGGGAGCCGGGAACTCCAACCTCATGTCCCACCTGGATGGCAGGCACTCAAGTTCTTGAGCCATTGCCTGCTGCCTTCCAGGGAGCTAACTAGCAGCAAGCTGGAATCAAGAGTGCAGCTGGGAATTGAACGCTGGCACTCCCAGGTGGGATGTGGGCATATGAGGAGGCAGCTTAGCCAATGCCCCAAATGCCTGCCCTACCTACGCTGGTATTCTGGACCAGCTGCAAAGCATCATCAGAAACTACGCGAGAATGTGGATAATGAAAAAATTATGCACAGATTTCAGTGGCATCAAACTCAATTTACCTTTAAATTCCATTGTCTGCTTTTTGGAACAAGCCTGTATGTACCAAACACAGCTAGACACAGGGGTGGCCAGAGATAGCATGACCTGAGACTTCCTTTTGCCCCACAGTGGCAGTCCTACCGCACCAACCACATCGTGATGACCATGGGCGGTGACTTCCATTATGAGAAGGCCCACATGTGGTTCAGTAACCTTGACAAGCTCATCCAGCTGGTCAACGCAGAGGTCAGTGTCCCAGCCCTGTGGTGCTCCTGTCCCAGCGTGTGCTTGAATGCAGGGACTTGGGTCCTGGGCACATCTACAAGTGCCATCTTAGTGTTCTCTTGTTTCTGCAACAAATAACCATGAACCAGGCAGCTCAAAACATCAGAGATCCGTGATCCCCAGGTCTGTAGATCAGCAGTCGAACCTGGATCACACTGGTCTGGCATGGAGCTGTGGGCACTCTCCGGAGGCTTGGGGAGAGAACCTGTGTCTTTGCCTTTTCCAGCTTCTGGACGCTGCCTGCAGTCCTTGGCTCATGGCCCCTACCTCTGTCTTCAAAACCAGCCACATAGCGCCTCTTTGTCACTTGATCTGTAGTCCCGTCTCTTTTTAATTCTCATCTATTCTATCTCCCTTTTTAAATGTTTAACAAATTTTTTGAAAGGCAGAAACAGAAAATCAGGCAGATACAAAGAGATCTTCCAACTACTGGGTCACAGTCCCCCCACCATCCCCCAAATGCCTACAGTGGTCAAGGCTGGCTCACTGACTACTTAATTTCATTTTTATATTGTTATTTATTTACCCTCATTTTTATCTAAAAGATGGAGAGATAGATTCAGATATATCTGCTGATCCATCCCCCCATGTGCCTGCAGCATGGAGCTGAGCCAGGCTACAGCCAGGAGCCAGGAGTTCCTTTCAGGTTTCCCCTATAGTTGGCTGGATCCCAACTACTTGAGCCTTCCCATGGTCCCTCCTGGGTGTGCATTAGCAGAAAAAAAGGATTGGAAGCTGGAAATAGCTGGAAACTACATGAAGCAGTCCAATATGAGATGCAGGTGTTTGAAGGGGTATTTTAAGTGCCGTGTCAAAATGCCAGCCCCTTATTTTATTTTAACTTTAAATTCAGTTTTATTTGAAAGGCAGAGGGAGAGACTCCCTAAATGCTTGGGGCATGGCAAGATCAGAGGTAGGAATGGGGTCTCCCACATGGGTGGCAGGGATGCAGTGATGTGAGTGATCATCCATCCGCTGCCCCCTAGGGTGTGCAGAACAGGAAGTCAGATCAGATCTGGGATGCAGAGGAGCTGAGACCTGAACCAGATCCTCTGAGCTAGCACGGAGGTGTCGCAAGCAGCATCTGAACTGCTGCATCCAATGGCTGCTCCCCACTTCCGCTCTTCCAGACTCTTGTGATCACACTGGGCCAGTGCCTGATCCAGTAGAGTGTACGTATTTTAATAGCAGCTAATTGGCAAACCTAATCCTTTGTGCAACCTTAATTCCCCGTTGCCATGGCATCTACCATAGTCACAAGTTCTGGAGACCAGGACATGGTAATTTGGGGTGCTCATTCTCCTGGCCACAGATGTGTTGTGCATTTGTCACTTGCAGTTGTGGCTGGATACACAATCACTCCTTTCCCTCCACACAGAAATGTGCCTGTCCTCTCCCACCTAAAACTCTGCGACTTAGGCCGGCGCCGTGGCTCAACAGGCTAATCCTCCGCCTTGCGGCGCCGGCACACCGGGTTCTAGTCCCGGTCGGGGTGCCGGATTCTGTCCCGGTTGCCCCTCTTCCAGGCCAGCCCTCTGCTGTGGCCCAGGAGTGCAGTGGAGGATGGCCCAAGTGCTTGGGCCCTGCACCCCATGGGAGACCAGGGAAAAGCACCTAGCACCTGGCTCCTGCCATCGGATGAGCGCGGTGCGCCGGCCGCAGCACGCCATCCGCGGCAGCCATTGGAGGGTGAACCAACGGCAAAGGAAGACCTTTCTCTCTGTGTCTCTCTCTCTCACTGTCCACTCTGCCTGTCAAAAAATAAAAAAATAAATAAATAAAAATTAAAAAAAATAAAAATAAAAAAACTCTGCGACTTAGTAGCTCTGTGACTTAGAGAGGTTCTTAAGCACTCAGTGTCTTAGCTTTCTCATCTATAAAATGGGCACAGTGTTGAGGTTGATTCGTTTCTGAGGAAGAGCGTGGTGGGGGCAGGAGGCGCGGAGTCACCACACAGACCCCAGGAGTTGGCTGAAAGCAGGCCTGAGGCAAGCAGCTTGCAGACTCATTTATTTCAGTTGCTACAGCTGCTTATATAACCAAGGCAGCCAATCCAGTCAAGGGGTGGTCTATGCCCTAGCCAATCACAGCCTGTTGCCAGGCAGTTTCCAAAGCCATCCAATCACAGCCTGTTGCCAGTCAGGCTCTGTTGCCAGGCAGTTTTTGAAACCATTAAATCACGTCCTGTTGTCAGTCAGGCTCTGTTGTCGTGTGGTTTCTGAAGCCATCCAATCATGACCTGTTGCCAGGCAGTTTGTTGCCAGCGGCCATCTTGGCATGGCCTTCTCATTCCACCACATTTCCCTCTTTTTGTTTATTTTTGAGCAACGGGAGGCATGATTCTTGGCCATACCATCGTTGACCGTTTCTATGTGGTCTCCATATGCAGCTGTGCCTGTCTTAGGTTGTCCCCCAGGGGATCTTACCCAGTGTTGACTAACCAGTGCTCAAAGTGGGAGACCACAGGAGTGCTTGCTCAGATGGGGGTAGGAATGAGGAACAGTGGTAATCAGGAATGGCATGACCACACACAGGCTGTGCACCTTTTGAGTGGCTGACCAGAGCTAGTGGGATATAAAGCAGTAGTGGATGTGGCTATGGGCAGTGTCTCAGGGTAGGATGATAGGGCAGGTGTGTCTGCTAACAAGGTAGGCTCTCAGTCTTGTTCAGCTGGTTCTGGTTGGCTGTCAGTTGCAGGCTTGATGTTTCAGGTTGGTACCCAAATGGGCTATCCTGCATTCTCTGGAAAGACACAAGCATATCCTCGACCCTTGTTTAGCAGAGGGTGTGGTCCCTTCCGTTCTCCTGTCAGGGAGTCTTTCCACCTAACCATAGGGGCTGGGGTCTGGGATGGAAAGGATCCCCAGTGTTTATAAGCTGGGCTGATCCCTTGGGAATCAAAGCTAAGAAAATCAATAGTGATAAAGGACCTTAGTCAAAGCAAGCTGTGGTTCTGGGGGCATATGATTGTTTTTCTGTCTTTGTAAGAGATCTTTAATAGTCCTATGAGTTCTTTCAACGATTGCCTGTCCCTGTGGGTTGTATGGGATACCTGTGGCTGACTGTATGTTCCAGGATTTCAGGAAGGAATTAAATTCCTGTGATGTATACGCTGGCCCGTTATCAATCTTTATGGTCCAGGGGACACCAAGGACCAGCATGGCTGCTCCTCCTTTAACACTCCAGCTTCCCTGTCTCCCCCTCCAGGAAGCTCACCTAACCCCCAGGCAGAACTCTGGCTCTCCGCTCTGGGATCACACAATGCCTCTGATGCTGCAGTCAGTTGTAACCACTGTTCAATGTTGCTCTTCCCCTGGGCTCTAAATTCACTGCGGGTGGGGCGGACTCTCTGGATCCAGATGGTGCCTGAAACCCTTGTGGCTAAGAGCACAGTGACTGCTGATTGAACACAGGGTGTGCGTTTGTACAGGTCACTGCAGTGGGCCCTCTGCATCCATGGGCCTCACATCTGAGGAGTCAACCAACTGTGCCTAGAATTTTTTTAACTACATCTGTTCTGAATATATGCAGACATTTTTCTTTTCAAAAATTGTATTATTTGCTGGTGCCAGCATGGTGGCACAGTGGGTTCAGCCTGGGATGGTGGTATCCCATATGGGCACCCGTTGGAGCCCTGGCTGCTCCACTTCCAACCCAACTCCCTCCTAATGCGCCTGTGAGAGCAGGGGAAGATGGCCCAAGTACTTGTATCCCTGCCACTCATGGGGGAGACCTGGATGGACTTCCAGGGTCCTGGCCATTTGAGGACTGAAGCAGCAGATAGCAGATTTATCTCTGTGTCTCCTTCTCTCTATATAACACTTTCAAATAAATCACTGAACTTTTTTTAAAAAATTATGAATACTTTGGAAATTTCGTTAATTATTTATCTTACTTGTTTGAAACGTAGAGAGCACCTCTGCTCAGTCACTCCCTAATGCAGGCAACCACTGGGGCTGGCACAGGCTGAAGCTAGGAGCCCAGCTCTCAGGAATCCAGGTCTCCCAGGAACCCAAGCCTTGGAGCCCTCACCTACCACCTCCCAGGATGAGCAGCAGCAGAAAGCTGGAACTAAAAACACAGCTGGGATTTGAACCTAGAAACTCTTACGTGGGATGTGTGCATTCCTAGTCACGCCTTAACCATTGCATCAGATGCCTACCTGAGAGCTTTTCTGTGGAATTTGTTTTTTTCTGGGGATCCTGGAACTACACCACTGTGGATACTGAGGCAGGACTCTGTGTGTGTGTGTGTGTGTGTGTGTGTGTGTGTGTGTGTAGACATATGTAGGCACACAGAAGCACAGCCCTTCATTCATGCAAACATTGGTTGAGCACCTATTGTATACACTAGGAACACAGTACAGCAGAACAAACATCTTTTTCCTCCTGTATACCAATTTCCTCTCCTCACCTCTCTCAGTAGATGAGCGTCCATTCGCTACAAACATGGTCTTTTGGCAACAATCTGATAGGGCTGAAAATATGATTATTCCTGCCTTGTGTGTCACACTTTGTTTTCCCACATGAGTTTTTCTTGCTGAAATTGGTGTCCTTGAGATGGTTTAGTAAAATTTCAGATGTATTCTTGCAGAGACCATTCCAGGGATGGTAATGTTTGACCACTGGTGTGCTCTCAGAAGGTGGACTCAGCACCCGAGCCGACAGGATGCGCGCCTGTGGGCACCGGGTGGGAGGCTGAATGTGTACACCTGTGGGTCCCAGGGACACAGCACTGTCCCCCAGGGCTCACCCACTCCCCTCCCCCCAGCAGCAGGCAAACGGGAACCTCGTCCACGTGCTCTACTCCACCCCCGCCTGTTACATCTGGGAGCTGAACAAGGCCAACCTCACCTGGTATTTGGGGGTCCCCAGAGGAGGCCGGGGGTTGGCACGCCCCGCGCCTCATGACCCCGCCCTCTCCGCCCGCGCAGGTCGCTGAAGGAGGATGACTTCTTCCCATACGCGGATGGCCCCTACCAGTTCTGGACCGGCTACTTCTCCAGCCGGCCGGCCCTCAAGCGCTATGAGCGCATCAGCTACAACCTCCTGCAGGTGGGCGGCGCCGGCGGGAGGGGGCAGCCAGGAGGCCCCTGAGACCAGGAGCCTGAACTTGTGCACTGCTCCCCAGGTGTGCAAGCAGCTGGAGGCGCTGGCGGGCCCGGCGGCCAACGTGGGGCCCTATGGGTCAGGAGACAGCGCTCCCCTAGGTAGGGGTCGGCCGGCGTGGGGGTGGGGACAGGAGAGGGGCTGCAGGTGGGATCCAGCCCTTGGCTGCCGCCAAGACGCTAACCAAGAGGCACCTGCCCTTTCCTGTCCCCGCGGGGTCCGGGCTGAGTCCCACGAAGACCCCTCCCGCACCCCTGTGTGCCCGCAGAGGAGGCCATGGCGGTGCTGCAGCACCACGACGCCATCACGGGCACCTCCCGCCAGCTCGTGGCGGAGGACTACTCCCGCCGGCTGGCTGCAGGCTGGGGGCGCTGCAAGGTGCGCGGGGCGGGGCCCGGGCGCTGGTGGATACTGGAGAAGGCAGGGTCAGAGCTAGGAGGAGGTGGAGGCAGAGACTGGAGACCAGGAGGAAGAGGGCATGGGAAACCCTGGGCGCAGATGGAAAGGGGCGGAGCTCGAGACTGGGGGCGAGGGTGGATCCGGGTGGGGCGTGGTTGCGACGTGTGGAGCCCAAAGAGGCCAGAGAGGAGAAGCTTAGGCTGACAAGCAAAAGAGAAAGGGGCGGTGCTTCAGAGGGGTGGTGTAGAGATGGGGCCAGGGACTGGCACCCCAGGCAGAGACCCGGGTGGGCGTTTAGAGCGAAGCCGCCCCGTGGCCCTGCTCCCCAGGTTCTCCTGAGCAACGCCCTGGCGCGGCTCAGCGGCTCCCAGGAGGCTTTCTCCATCTGCCCGGAGCTCAACATCAGCGTCTGCCGGCTCAGCCAGACGTCGGCGCGCGTGAGCCGGGGTGGGGGCGGGGCGGGAGGCAGGTGCCGCGGGCGGGGCCCCAGGGGGAGGTGACCCCGACAGGTGGTGGGGCGCACGGAAGAAGAGGCAGGGCTGCCGCTGATGGGGTGCACGGGGTGCTGGTAATTATTTTGGATGACCTTTGTCGAGCGAGACTTTGTGGGGCTCAGCCAAGTCAGGGCAAGACAGAGACCACCGAACCCTCCCACAGGGGGCTGGGCCTAGGGGTGTGACGGGCGGGTCTGGAGAGGCCTGCTGTGACCCCCGCCCTGCTTGTCCCCCTCCCCCAGTTCCAGGTCGCCATTTACAACCCCCTGGCCCGGAAGGTGGACCGCATGGTGCGGCTGCCGGTCAGTGCAGGCGCTTTCCTCGTGAAGGACCCCAGTGGCCACGCGGTGCCCAGCGAGGTGAGCCCCTTCAGGGACTGTCACCCGTGGACACCCATGGACACGCCCCTCCCCCTCGTGTCCCCTCCCGTCCTTGCAGATCTCTGCCCGCTCTGGCCCTTAGCATCAGCCCCCATCGGAGCATCTCTCCCACCCGAGTGGTCCCTTTAATTCCCCCAGGACATTTCCTCCCTGTTTCTGGAGAGCCCCTGCCTCCCAGACGGCCTCCCCCCCTTGAGCCTCCTCCTCCCCTGCAGTCCTTCCTCCCTCCATTGCCTCCCCCATCTCTCTCCTCCCTCCCAGGGCTCCCTCCCCTCCTTGAGTTTGCTGCCTGCTGTACTGAGTGTGATGCTTTCTGTGTGCACCTACAGCCTCTTGGCTCAGCTTCCCCCTCCCTTCCCCGAGGTGCTGCTGCTGCCCCAACCAGAGGGACAGAAGCCCAGCCCAGAGCTGCTGTTCTCCGCCTCGGTGCCGGCCCTGGGCTTCAGCATCTACTCCGTAGCCCGAGTCTCTCTCCAGAATCCCAAGGCCCACAGCCCTGAACGCATCCCCCAGAAGTCCAGGACTGGGGTCTTGCTTATCCAAAACGAGGTGAGACCCCCTTGTGATGCTTTTTCCTGCTTTGGGGACAAATCTAAGGTGTTGTGGTGAGCTGTGTGGGCTCTGGGTTAGCAGTTCCGGGGTTTGTGGTCTGCCATCACCTCACTCCCCTGATGGAGTGACCTTGAGTGAGTGACCTTCATCTGAGCCTCAGCGTCCTTTTCCGGGGCTGCTGTGAGGAGTCAGGGTGATCATGGGAGACACTGGACAGCAAAGTAGGAGAGTCAAAGAGGATGGCATGTAGAAGTTTGCAATTTTTAAAAGAAGATTTATTTATGAATTTGAAAGGCGGAGTTACAGAGAGAGAGAGAAAAGAGTCAGAGAGAGGGAGGTCTTCCTTCCTCTGGTTCACTCCTCAAATGGCCGCAAGGGCCTGAGCTGATCTGAAGCCAGGAGCCAGGAGCCAGGAGCTTCTTCTGGGTCTCCCATGTGGGTACAGAGGCCCAAGCACTTGGGCCATCCTCCACTGCTTTCTCAGGCACAGGGAGCTGAATATGAAGTGGAGCAGCCGGGACTCAAACCGCTGCCCATATGGGATTCCAGCACTGCAGGCGGTGGCTTTACCTGCTACGCCACAAGGCCAGCCCCAGAACTGTGGCTTTTACCATGAAGGAACCATGTGCTGGATATGGCTGCATTAAGATTGTCATGAGTTTAAAAAAATCCAAGGCTATTGTAACCCTGTTTCCATAAAAAATGTAGGAAATCCTAATGTATGGCAATGTTGGCCTGAGGGTAAATCCCATCCAGGAAGGCTTTGTTATAATTCATTCATCAGTGTTATACTGAGTTTGTGTTTGGATTCTAATGGAAATGAAAGTATTGCTGTGGACCCCTAAACATCTGTGGGAGCCTGCGTCATGGTCCCTGTGTCAGCTGCCCGTGCTGGCTTTGGTCTGAAGCTACGGGGGCCATGATCAGAGCTGGGCTGACCCAGGCCATCGATGGGGACTGAGTGTGGGACATGAACACAGAAGCTAGGGACCTGGAAGGGATCCACTGTACAGTCCCAGAGGGCCATGGGGTGATGAAGCTGGACCCATTAGGATCCTCTAAAGGGGCGGGGGTGCTGGCTGATGGTGTGAATGTGGGAGGGAGAGGGGTGGGGGTGCTGGCTGATGGTGAGGAGTGGGAGAGTGAGAGGAGGAGGGGGCACTGCAGGGTGCTGTCTTGAGCTCCAGGAAGAACGGAGCTGCCATTGGCTGAGGCCGTGCCCTTTGTCGTGTGTCTTCCATCTTCTGCACAGTTCCTCCGGGTGACCTTCAACCCTGAGACAGGCCTCTTGATGCAGATTGAGGACTTGGAGCAGAAACTCGTGCTGCCCGTGAGCCAGGCTTTTTTCTGGTGAGAGGGGATCCGCAGGCCAGGGAGGGGGGCAATGTGGAGCCGGAGCCCCTTATCTAACTCTCACCTGCCCCAACTCCAGGTATAACGCCAGTACAGGTGACGAGAGAAGCAGTCCGCCCTCTGGAGCCTACATCTTTAGACCCTACGGATTGAAACCACTGCCCGTGAGCCGCTGGGCTCAGATCCGCGTGCTGAAGGTCTGGGGCCAGGAGTCATGAGTGGGCAGTGGGGAGGGGAGGGGTGTGTGCCAGGTGCCAGGTGGAGAGGGGAGAGAAGTCCAGTGTCCCTGAGGGAAGAGGGTTACAGGGGCTAATGAGAGGCGGCTGCCTCTCCCAGAGACGCACATGTGACGCCAGTGACCCCTGCTGTGGGTGTCGGGATTACCAGCAGCATTGGAAATCAGGTTTGGGGTGTTCACGCGTGGGGAGACCCCAGGACAGGGACCTGCAGAGGTCCCCGATGTCAGTGTAAGAGGAGTTGGTATTGGGAGTGGAGACTGGAGAGTTGGCACTCGCAGAGAAGCCTGGTTTTGGGGGAAGGGCAGTATTCCAGGTGCTTGTCCATGTGTTGTCATAGGGTGGGAGGAGGACAGGCAGTGGCAAGGCCCACGTCTCTGCAGGCTCAGGGCCTGAGAGTTGACGTTCTTCCTCTCGAGGCTCGTGTCTCCCCGCCTAGGGCGACAGTGTAGTAGGATGCGGTCTTGCCGGTTGTGACTGATTACCCAAGTGAACTGTGTCTAAGCGAGACAAAGACTCTTTCTTTTTAACACCAAGTCAGGCTGGTCCACCAGGGATGTTGGGGTGATTCCCTAGGCACCCAGGCCCCTTCTGTCTTGGTGCAATGCCTTCTTCAACAGTCAGCTCCTCATGGTCCAACATGGCTCCCAGGCTCCAGCTATTTCATCTGCATTTGAGCTTAGCTACTGATAGCCTCAGGGAAGTTGGGGCAACGTAGTCTTTTGCAGGGAGCCACATGTGGAGCTAGAACTCAGCTCTGCCGACCCCTAGGCACAATAGGCTAATCCTCCGCCTAGCAGCGCCAGCACACCAGGTTCTAGTCCTGGTCGAGGCAGTGGATTCTGTCCCTGTTGCCCCTCTTCCAGGCCAGCTCTCTGCTGTGGCCAGGGAGTGCAGTGGAGGATGGCCCAAGTGCTTGGGCCCTGCACCCCATGGGAGACCAGGAGAAGCACCTGGCTCCTGCCATCGGATCAGGGCGGTGCGCCGGCTGCGGCGGCCATTGGAGGGTGAACCAACAGCAAAAAGGAAGACCTTTCTCTGTCTCTCTCTCTCTCTCTCACTGTCCACTCTGCCTGTCAAAAAATAAATAAATAAATAAATAAAAATTTAATAAAAAAAGAACTCAACTCTGAGGAGGGCAAGGGAGGTTATGTGGGCAGCTAGCACATGGGCCCCACTCAGGACTTCTGGGCAGGGACTGAGCGGGAAGTGTGGACTTCACATCCAGGCAGGTCCAGGACTTCACTTCCAGGTGGTAATGGCTGGGATTCCTGTGCAGTTTTGGGGTGGACCCTGATGGAAGCTTCCGGAGGGTTCACAGCAGGGGGCATTTGCACGCCTCATCTCTACCCAAGGCTGGGCTGACCCCCGCCCTCTGCCCTGTGTGTCCTCAGACACCCTTGGTACAGGAGGTGCACCAGAACTTCTCATCCTGGTGTTCCCAGGTGGTTCGCCTGTACCGCGGACAGCGCCACCTGGAGCTGGAGTGGACGGTGGGGCCCATCCCTGTGGGGTGAGTGCTGGGACTGGGGCTGGGGCTGGGGGTGAGCACCAATTCAGGATGCTTTATTTTAAAATATTGTTTTTGAAAAATGGAGTTAGAAAAGAGATTGAATCCTTTGGACAGATTCCTCCCATCTGGTTCACTCCTCAAATGCCCCCAAAGACCTGGAGCTAGGCCAGGAGGAAGCTGGGAGCTGGGAGCTCAACCTGGTCCCCCGTGTGGGTGGCAGGACTGTCACTGTCACTGCTGTCTCTCGGGGTCTGCGTCAACAGAGGCAGGAAGCAGGAGCACAGCTGGGACTCAGGCCCGGGCACTGTGATAGGTGTGGCGGCATCCCAGCTGGCGTCTTAGCCACTGCCCCCAACACCGCCCCCAGAGTGAGTTTAGATGAGGCTCACGAGGTGCTGTCCCATTGGGTACAGTGATGAGTGGGGGAAGGAAGTGATCAGTCGCTTCGACACGCCGCTGGACACCAAGGGCTACTTCTACACGGACAGCAATGGCCGGGAGATCCTGAAGAGGAGGTGACAGGGACACTGGGCACCTGCAGGGCAGTGGTGATGTGTGGAGGCCCAGGGGCGGGGGCGCTGGCTGATGGTGTGAATGTGGGAGGGAGAGGGGCGGGGGCGCTGGCTGATGGTGTGAATGTGGGAGGGAGAGGAAGAAGGGAGAGAGCAGAGTTGGGGAGCCTGTGTCCCAGCCTGACCAGATGACCTTCCGTCCCCCAGGAGGAATTATCGGCCCACCTGGAACTTGAACCAGACAGAGCCGGTGGCGGGGAACTACTATCCAGTCAACACTCGAATTTACATCACGGTACCCTCCCCCACCCCGTACCTCCCCAGGTACAGAATGGGGAGGGCCCCTCACTGGTGGCATCTCCCAGGTGCCTGGGGCTCCCCATCTGCCCTCACGCTCACCCCTGCCACCCAGGACGGGAAGAAGCAGCTGACGGTACTGACGGACCGCTCACAGGGGGGCAGCAGCCTGCAGGACGGCTCGCTGGAGCTCATGGTGAGGGGGTGTGGGAGCCTTAGCCACCCAAGGGTCCTCTTTTCAAGTCTATGCGGGACCGAGGACAGGGATCCGCGCTGGGCCCAACGGCTCTCCTGGCTGCTCTTCCCCCAGGTGCACCGCAGGCTGCTGCTGGATGATAACCGTGGAGTGGGGGAGCCGCTGCTGGAGGAGGGCTCAGGGTCATGGGTGCGAGGGCACCACCTCGTACTGCTGGATGCAGTGGGCACGGCGGCCGCGGGGCACCGGCTGCTGGCGGAGAAGGAGGTCCTGGCCCCACAGATGGTGCTAGCCCCTGGTGGTGGTGCCCCCTACCAGCCCGGAACCGCCCGGCTCACCGAGGTGAGGGACGGCGCTGTAGGCAGAGACAGAATGCGAAAGGAGCCTGCGAAGGGTGCGGCTTGCCTGCGGGTTTTTTTTGACCTGGTTGGGAGCCACCTCGGGGGACCTTGGTTGGACTTGGGAGTCAGTTAGGTCGGCCATCTCGGTGGTCCCGCCCAGGCCTCCACTGGTAGTGCAGAGCCCCAGCTCCCGCCCCACCATCGCCTCCCCGTCTCGGCCCCGCCCTGCCTCGCTTAGTCCCCGCCCCCTATGCATCCCGCTCTTGCCTCGCCCATCACACACATCCTTTTCCTGGTCTTCATCCCTGGGCTCAATGGCATCTGTACTGCCCCTGCACGCCTCAGACACCAGCGGGTGGAATCTTCCTCCACCTTGGGACCACCCCGTCCTCTCATTGGCTCAGTCGTACAAGATCCCCTCCATTCCTCTTCTCTGAGTCCCGCCCACCCTGCGTAAAGCCCCGCCCCCCTCCGACTCAGCCCCGCCTCCGTCTCCCCGCAGTTCTCAGGGCTGTGCCAAGAGCTCCCGCCCTCCGTGCACCTGCTCACCCTGGCCCGCTGGGGCCCAGAGACGCTGCTGCTGCGCTTGGAGCACCAGTTCGCCAGCGGGGAGGACTCGGGCCGAAACTTGAGCTCCCCTGTGACCTTGGATTTACAGGTAGGAGAGCAGAGGTGGGAAACAGACAGGAAATGGGCACGAGGGAGACGAAACGGAGGGAGGGGTAGGGGAGCCATCTTTGCCCCCACTGATCAGATCCTGTTCACTGTTCCCACAGAACCTGTTCTCCACCGTCACCATCACCCGCCTGCAGGAGACCACGCTGGCGGCCAACCAGCCCCGGGCCAGTGCCTCCAGGCTCAAGTGGACGCCAGACACTGGTGGGCACCTAGTGTAGGAGGGGTGGGCTCCTGCCTGGGGCTGGCAGCTGGTGGCGGTGTATGAGGCATGGGTATGTGGACCAGGATCCAGTGTAGAACCTGAGGACCCTGGACAGATCCAGGCTCAGGGCTTCAGGGTCTAAAGTGGGCTCAGCAAGCGAGCAATAGGTCGTGTGGGTTGAGCATTCGGGCCCAGGAACAAGTTTCGAGGGTCTAGTCATGGTTGTCTAGTTCTGGGGTTGTTTTGAGGGTGTGAGGGTGAGGGCCAGGCATTGCAGAGGAATGGGGGGGGTGTCTAGTGGTGATATTTAGGCTTGAAGAAAGAGTTTAATGTCCAGGATGAGCCCCGGGGGGACATCTGGAGATGCACAGGTGTTCAGGCCCAGGGGAGGGAGTGAAGGAGGGCGGGGAATTCTCACTCTTGGGTCTCCCCTGCCCAGGCCCCGTACCAAACCCCTCGGTGCCCGCTCTGGACCTGGCCAACATCACACTGCAGCCCATGGAGATCCGCACATTTGTGGCCTCGGTCCAGTGGAAAATGGACGGTGGGACCTGCGGGGAAGTCGCCTAGCAAGCCTGAGCTCTCTGCCCCTGGGGCGAGTCCGACTCTTTCCCTCTGTCCCCATGCTGCCGCCCAAAATGCCATTAAAATAGTGATGACACTCCGGTCACCGAAGGACTCTTTGTGGCACATTTAGAGGGAGATAGAATGTATGACCTAGAGGCCGGCGCTGTGGCATAGTGGGTAAAGCCACTAGAAGCAGTGCCAGCATCCCATATGGACCCAGTTCGAGTCCCAGCTGCTCCACTTCTGATCCAGCTCTCTGCTAATGTGCCTGGGAAAGCAACAGAATGGCCCAAGTCCTTGGGCTCCTGCACCTGCATGGGAGACCCAGATGGAGCTCCTGGCTCCTGGCTTTGGCCCAGCTCTGGTCGTTGCAGCCTTTTGGGGAGTGGAACAATGGATGGAAGATTTATCTCTGTCACTCTGCCTTTCAAATAAATTTTATGTAAAAAAAAAAAAAAAAAAAAAAAACATTCACTGGGGCCGGCGCTGTGGTGTAGCATGTAAAGCCGCTGCCTGCAGTTCTGGCATCCTATATGGGTGCCGGTTTTGAGTCTTGGCTGCTTCACTTCTGATCCAGCTCTCTGCTATGGCCTGGGAAAGCAGTAGAAGATGGCCCAAGTCCTTGGGCCCCTGTGCCTGCATGGGAGACCTGGAAGAAGCTCCTGGCTCCTGGCTTCAGATTGGGATAGTTTTGCTGCCAACTAGGGAGTGAACCAGTGGATGGAAGACCTCTCTCTCTCTCTCTCTGCCTCTCCTTCTCTGTCTCTCTTTGTAACTCTGACTTTCAAATAAATATATAAATCTTAAATAAATTCACATATATATTTGAAAGGCAGAGTGATGGAGATAGAGATAGAGATAGAGATAGAGATAGAGATAGAGATAGAGATAGAGATAGAGATAGAGACAGATCTCCCATCTGCTGGTTTTCTGCCCAATAGGCCTCTAAAGTTGTGCTGGTGGTGACCAAAGTCAGGATCCTGGAACTTCATCCAGGTCACCCACATGGATGACAGGGACCCAAGTACTTAGACCACCATTTGTTATCTTCCCAGTTACATTAACAGGTAGTGGAACCCCCAGAGGATCCTCAAGGATTGGAATTGTTGCTGCCTTATGAGATGTTGGTTTGGCAAACAGCAACCTAGCACACTGGGCCACACTGCTTGTCTCCTCCCCCTTACCTAAGTTGAATTTTTAATTTAATTTAATTTTATTTTTACAGGCAGAATGGACAGTAAAAGAGAGAGACAGAGAGAAAGTCTTCCTTCGCCTTTGGTTCACCCTCCAATGGCCGCCGCGGCCGGGGCACTGCAGTCGGTGCAGCGCACTGATCCAAAGGCAGGAGGCAGGTGCTTCTGCTGGTCTCCCATGGGGTGCAGGGCCCAAGCACTTGGGCCATCCTCCACTGCACTCCCTGGCCACAGCAGAGAGCTGGCCTGGAAGAGGGGCAACTGGGACAGAATCCGGCTCCCCGACTGGGATTAGAACACGGGGTGCCGGCGCCGCTAGGCAGAGGATAAGCTTATTGAGCCACGGCGCCGGCCTACTTTTATTTTTTTAAGATTTATGTATTTATTTGAAAGGCACAGATACAGAGAAGTGGAGGCAGAGAGAGAGAGAGGTCTTCCATCCACTGGTTCACTCGCCAAATCGCCACAATACCCGGATTTGCACTGATCCGAATCCAGGAGCCAGGAGCTTCCTCCAGGTCACTCATGTGGATGCAGGGGACCAAGGACCTGGGCCATCTTCTGCTGCTTTCCAAGGCCATAGCAGAGAGCTGGATCACAAGTGGAGCAGCTGGGACTGGAACTGGTGTCCATGTGCAATGTTGGATCTGCACACGGCGGCTTTACCCACTATGCCACAGTGCCAGTCCCAACATGTTTGTCCATTCACTGGTTCATTCCTCAAATGACCAGAACAGTCATGGCTGAGCCAGGGTTAAACCAGGAAGAAGGAATGACATCTGGGTCTCCCACGTGAGTGACAGGGGCCCAAGTTCTTGAGCCATCTTCCACTGCCTTCCAGGTACCCTAGCAGGGAGCTGGATCAGAGGTGGTGTAGCTGGGATTCAAGTCTGCATCTCACTATGGGATGCTGGCAATGCAAGCGCTGGCTTCACTTGCTGTGCCACAATACCAGCCCCAAGGTTGTGCCAGTCTTTCTAACCCCTCCATTAAGGGAGACTGGAACTGGCCAGCAAGGGAGGCTCGGGTATGGTGACCAGGGTTTGCCCGCAGCTCCTGATGGGCCTGGGTTATCTTAGATAGGCTCTTGCCTGAAAAGGCTCCTGAGTCCCAAACTGCAGTCAAAGGAAGAGGCCAGCAGGGGGAGCCCCAGGGCCAGCTGCCACCCTGCATGGGGCCCTGATGCTGGCCTATGGGCCAAGACCTCTTTGTAAGTGGGGATGGCCAAGTGGGTGGAAGGAAGCCCCCCAGGCTGGGTAGGGAAGCCTGAGGAGGGTGCCCTGGTCCTGCTTTTACTCAGGCCTGGAGCATGGTTGCTGGATGGGGCTTTCCCCGATTTTCCCAAGTCACTGCTTTGATTGGAATGTTGGTGAATCCACAACATGAGAGGACACAGCTGCTGTGGGTTGAATGGGATTTGGCTCCTGAGCTCATGCAGATTTTTTTTAAGATTTATTTTATTTGAGAGGCAGAGTTACAGAGAGAAGTAGAGAAAGAGGTCTTCCATCTGCAGGTTCACTCCCAAAATGGTCGCAATGGCTGTAGCTGAGCTGATCTGAAGCCAGGAGCCAGGATCCAGGAGCTTCTTCCAGGTCTCCCATGTGGGTGCAGGGGTCCAAGGACTTGGGCCATCTTCCACTGCTTTCCCAGTCCATAGCAGAGAGCAGGATTGGAAATGGAGCAGCTGGGACTTGCAGGCAACACTGGCCCCTCTAGCTTTTCTAACCCTGAGTCATAGACTTAGGGCACTGAGTGGGGGAACTTCATTTAGTTATGGTGTTTAGGAAGTGCGCCTTGGGGTTGAAGACCGAACTCCTCCACCCCACATGCACCTCCCTGCTGATGCCCCTGGAAATGCGGTGGCAAGATGGCCCAAGTGCTCAGCCCCCTGCCGCCTGTGAGGGAGACTCAGCTGGAGTTCCAAGCTCTTGGCTTCCACAGTGCCCCATCCTGGTTGTGAGGCTCTTGGGAGAGTCAGCCAGCAGACAGAAGATCCTCCCCCTCCCCCTCCCCTCCCCCTCCCCCTCCCCTCCCCCTCCCCTCCCCTCCCCTCTCGATCTCCCTCTCCCTCTCCCTCTCCCTCTCCCTCTCCCTCTCCCTTCCTCTCCCTCTCCCTCTCTCTCTCTTTGTCTCTCAGTCACTCTGTATTTTGAAGAATATAAAAAAAAAAAAAAACTTTAGGAAAAAAACAACCAGGAGTGGGAGACCCTTAGGTCCCTGGGGAGCTCTCCTTGCAATGCTGTTCTTATGAGCGCGTTGGTTCTGGAGATCTGAGTGGGGCCCAGCGGCTGTCCCTGCTTCCTGGCTGTACGCAGGCCCCTCTCTCTGCCCGTGCCTCATCCATCCTGGCCTCTGGCCTCAGCCAACAGCTGAATCGATGGAACTCATCGTATATGAATGGGGAACATCCCAAGCCATGCACCCAAGCAAGCGTCCTTCTGTCCCGAGTGGCTGTGGTGGGTTCCTTGGCTAGTGCCAGGCTGATTCACACGGAAGGTAAAAGGCGGCACCCTAGGGGGTGCCCCACCCAAGTTGTATTCCTAGGCTGGCAGGGATGGCTCCTTAGATCCGGTCAACTGCAAATCTCGCTCTCTCTTTAAAAAAAGATTTCTCTTTAATAGAGAGGATGAATTACAGAGAGGCAGAGAGGGAGAGGGAGAGGGAGAGGGAGAGGGAGAGGGAGAGGGAGAGGGAGAGAGAGAGAGAGAGAGAGACTTCCAACCACTAAGCAATCTGGGATTTGGTTTTCTTACTACAAAGATGAGGCTCTGGCTGCCCTGCTGGGAGCTGAGGCTCTGCGAGGCAACTCTGTTTCCCCAGCGGGCGGAGCCGCTCCTCGTCAAGCCCAGCTCGGTCCCTCCAGGGTCTCCCCTAAATAGGACACCCTGGAATTCCCCCGCGCACCCTCACCCTCTAGGAAAATCCAGAAGCTGTAGGAAAAGCTGAGGCCCCTACCCTCAAGGGGGCAGTCATTCCCGTGCCCCACGGAGTGCCGAGCGGCTAAGGGCGCCCCTGGTCATCCAGCGCCCCGAGGGCAGCACCTGTCCCGCGCTTCGCTGGGTTCAGGGACTGCGAGGACTCAGCGGCAGCCTCAGCCCTGTGCGGCGCCAGAGCGGTTGGCCCCGCCCCTCCGGCGCCGATTGGCCAGGCCGCGTTCTGGGGGCGGAGCTTTCGTCCCGCCTCCGCCGGACCCGGGAACCCTCCTGAGGCTGCGGCGGCGGCTGAGGCGGCAGCGGCGGGGACAGCGGAGCCATGACCGCCCTCGGTCGTGCTTCGGGGGTCCGCGCCGGCGGCTGGGGGGACGCGGGGCGCGCCGTGCGGGGACCTTCCTCGCCTCTGCCCGTCCTCTTTGTGGTGTTGGTGGCGGCGCCCGGCACTCGCGCCGCGGGATACGAGGTGAGGGAGACCGCGGGACGGAGCGAGAACTGGCCCGGGAAGCCTGAGGAGGGTCCGCGGGTGTGGACGGGTCCGATTCGGGGTGCCTCGAGGGGTGGCGGGTCCCACACGGGGTCCGAATGCGTGCGGGCTCCCATGGAGGGGGTCCTCGCCTCCCCTGGCCCCGGGCCGCTGGCCTTAGTGTGTGAGCCCCGTGAGGGCGGTGTGGGGGCAGCGGGGGCGCTCAGAGAGAACCGGGGGTGTGGACGCCGCCTCCCTGAAGTCCACCCTAGCTCCTCCACTTCCTGCGGCCCCCTTTCCCAGATCACTGCCCTCTGTGCCCCAGGACGCCCGCAGGTCAGCTGTGTGCGGGGCTGAACGCACCTCAGCCAGGGCTCTGATGATTTTCCCAGGGTGAGAGGGAGAGCCGCCCTGGGGGGCTGTGCGGGTGGGAGCTGTGCGTGTGAGCGCCACAATGTGTGTGTCCTGCCTGGGAGGGCCTGGCCTCCTCTGCACACAGGCTCAGGTCAGGGCCTCCCCACCACACCCGTGTCCACCATGCGGTCCCCTGAGCCAGACTCTCCCCCACTCCACCTCTTTGCCCTGGGGGTACTGATGCGCGCGCGCGTGTGTGTGTGTGTGTGTGTGTGTTGAGTCCCTGTGCAGACATGCCCCACGGTGCAGCCAGACATGCTGAACGTTCACCTGCTGCCCCACACACATGATGACGTGGGCTGGGTCAAGACAGTGGACCAGTACTACTATGGGGGTAAGTACTCGGTGGGCGTGGCCTTTGATGTGTGCCCTGGACATCAGAGGGGAGCAATGCCTGGCCTGGGCTCTGTGTCTAGGAATAACTCCCTCCAGTCTCCTGATTTGGATGCCCTGTGTCCACAGTTTGTAATAACCTCCAGCACGCTGGTGTGCAGTACATCCTGGACTCGGTCATTTCCGCCCTGCGGGCAGAGCCCAGCCGCAGGTTCGTCTACGTGGAGATGGCCTTCTTCTCCCGTTGGTGGCACCAGCAGACGAACGCAACCCGGCAAGCCGTGCGGGAGCTGGTGCGCCAGGGTGAGCCTGCCCCAAGGACGGGAAGTGGAAGCCCAGCTCACTTCCTCCTGTAACCCCAGCTTCTGAGACGGGGAGTGAACGCTTTTCTCCTCTCATCCCAGCACCTCTCTCCCTGGCCCGGCTCCCAGCCCTTGACCCCGACCTTGCCCCTCCCGCGCAGGGCGCCTGGAGTTTGCCAACGGTGGCTGGGTGATGAACGACGAGGCGGCCACCCACTATGGCGCCATCGTGGACCAGATGACGCTGGGGCTGCGCTTCCTGCAGGACACGTTCGGCGACGACGGGCGCCCCCGTGTGGCCTGGCACATCGACCCCTTTGGGCACTCTCGGGAACAGGCTTCTCTCTTTGCACATGTGCTGTGTAGTCCTCTCTGGATGCATCCCTTCACTCACTCTCACTCCTCCCTCACCACTGACCCAGCCCTTGGCCAGTTGTGAGCCCTGCCAGGTCTGACCCCAAGAGTGAACCCCTTTTATGGACTCTGCTCTCTCTCCTTTCTCTTCTCAGTGCTCTGGCCCCACCCCACATGCTAGGATCCTGGCTCCTTCCAAGCTGAGTGGCAGGTGGAGGCCTAGGGTGCTTTAAACCCACCTCTATTGGTTGTTTCTGGCACAAACACCCTCAGACTACACATGCGTCAGTTACTTCTTGACCTTGACATTTCTGGGCAGATGGAGATGGATTCTGAGTTTGGCCCCGCCTCCTCCCCAAGGTCATGTGGTGCTCTCTGACCCTTCCCCAGATTTGGGAATTAACCCTAGTTTCAGCCACATTCGTCTTCCTGTATTCTGCCTGGTTCTCCGAAGCCAAAGGGAGCTTGATGGTGCTGAGTGTCACACTCATTCACAGCGCCCCCTCCTACCTCACCCCAGATGAGTTTTGATGGCGTCTTCTTGGGGCGCGTGGATTACCAAGACAAAGAAATGTGGAAGAAGAAGCAGGAGATGGAGCTGGTGTGGCGGGCCAGTGCCAGCCTGCAGCCCCCGACCGCCGACCTCTTCACTGGTGAGGCTGTGGGGTGACCTGAGCATCTTAAAACTCTTAATGTCTTGTGAACCAGAGCCTAGAATTTTCCCTTTGCACTGGACCCTACAAATTCTGAAGCCCACCTTATGGGAGGCACGGCAAATTTTGATCCTAGGGCAAGTGTCTTAGACCGATGTGGCCCACAGGTGTGCTCCCCAATGTTTATGACCCCCCGAGGTATCTGTGCTGGGACAGGTTATGCGATGACAAGCCCGTGGTGGATGACCCCAGCAGTCCTGAGCACAACACCAAGAGACTGGTTGATTACTTCCTCAACTTGGCTGCTACCCAGGTAACTAGGTGTCCACAATCTGTGGGACTGAGGTGCACATGGCACAGAGCCTCTCCCACAACCCACATGATGCCTAAGGCCTTCTCATAGCCCTTGGGCGAATGTACTGTTCCAGTCACGGTCTCCATGTCCCACAGTAGATTTGCATGTGTTCCTCACTGACCCATGCAGAGACAGCGTAGCGGTGGGAACCAGTGTCCTCATTGTGTGGTGCTCCCAGGAGAACCACTCACCAGCCTGTGGCTCTTCATGTGTCTTATGCCACACCCTTACTTGTAGGTTTAGGATCACAGATAAGGGTCCTCAACTGGTTCGTTGAGATGCATATTGAAATAACAATGCATGCATTTCAAATTTTTCCAGCAAATAATATTTATATTTAATTTTTAAAGATTTATTTCTTTATTGGCAAGGTAAAGTGACAGAAAGAAGGGGAGACAGAGAGAAAGGTCTTCCATCTGCTGGTTCACTCCCCAAATGGTCCCATTGGCTGGAGCTGCACTGATCTAAAGCCAGGAGCCAAGAGCTCCTTGCTGGTCTCCCACGTGGATGCAGGGGCACAAGGACTTGGGCCATCTTCTGCTATCCCAGGTCATAGCAGAGAGCCAGATCAAAGAGGAGTAGCTGGTACTTGAACCGGCACCCATATGGGGATGCTGGCTCCACAGTTGGAGGATTAACCTACTGTGCCACAGTGCTGGCCCCTGTAATGTTTAATTAAATATTTTAATGATTTATTTACTTATTGGGAAGGCAGCATGATAGACATATAGGGAGAGATAGTGCAGGTGGGCTGGAAGTAGGGGGGCAGCAAGAGCTTCCACCCACTGGTTTCCTCTCCAAATGCCTGAAACAACTTGGGTTGGGCCAGGCTGAAGACAGGAGCCCAGAGCTCCATCTGGATCTCCCATGCAGGTGAAAGGGACCCAAACACTTGAGCCATCTCCCCCTGTCTCCTAGGATGCACATTATTAAGCTGAAGTCAGGAGGCTGGTGCTGTGGTACAGCAGGTTAAAGCCCTGGCCTGCAGCACTAGCATCCCATATTGGCGGTGGTTCAAGTCCCGGCTGCTCCACTTCCAATCCAGCTTCCTGCTAACATGCCTGGGAAAGCAGCAGAGGATGATCCAAATCCTTGGGCCTCTGCATTACACCTGAGGGGTCTTCCAAAAGTTCGTGAAAATGTATCTTAGGAAACATGATGCATGGATCTCTGTAATTTTGGCACCAAGATAATCTTATCTTTTAGAATGTACCAGGAACTTTTGGGAACATCCTTCTGTATAGAATGAAACAACTAGACATAGCTGTGGCCTGAGGACAAGGTGGTCAGAGAACTGCCTTTGCCCCACAGCGTCAGTCCTACCGCACCAACCACATCGTGATGACCATGGGTAGTGACTTCCATTATGAGAATGCCCACATGTGGTTCAAGAACCTTGACAAGCTCATCCGGCTGGTCAACGCACAGGTCAGTGTCCCCGCTCTGTGCTGCTCCTGTCCCAGTGTGTATTTGTATGCAGGGACTTAGGTCGTGGGGCAAAACGACAGGTGCCATCTTAGTGTTCTCTTGCTTCTGCACAAATTGAGCTGCTCAAAATAGCAGAAATCTGTGGTGCCCCAGATCCATGCTCAGCAGTTGAGCATGGATCACACTGGGCTGGCACAGAGGTGTGGGCAGGGCTAGGTGCCTCCTGAAGGCTTTGGGAGAGAACCTACATCTTTGCCTTTTCCAGCCTCGGGACACTGCCTGGGTTCCTTGGCTCCTGGCCCCTTCCTCCCTCTTCAAAACGAGCCATGCAGTGCCTCTCAGAGCCTGAATCTATAATCACATCTCTCTTTCATTCTGTATCTCCCCCTTCTTGTTTTACTTTAAAAAATTGTCATTGATTTGTTTTTATTTTTGCTTGAAAGGCAGAGAGACAGAGAAAGATAGGCACAGAGCGATCTTTCAACTACTATTTCACCCCCCAAACATCTACAATGGTGGCCCAGACTGGCCCAGACTGATGCTGGGAGCTGGGAACTCAATCTGAGTCTCCCCCTCTGGGTGGCAGGAACCCAAGCACTTGGGACACCATCTGCTGTCTCCCAGGAGCATCCGCAGGAGCCTGGGTCACACGTGTGGAGTGGCAGGGACTTTAAGTAGGCACTCCGGTGTGGGACGTGGCTTCGCCTGGGCGGCCGCGGGAAAGGCTCCACCCGCTGGACGCCCCCTCCGCCCCGGCGCCTGCCCCCGGGGTCTCCTTGCTCGGCCTGAGGAGGGTGCTGGAGACAGCGAGGAGCTGTCCGCGCCCAAGGTGCTGAAGGCAGAGCATGGGGAGGGGGTGCTGGGAGCGCCCCCAGACCACGGGCCGTCCGCCCGGGGGGAGATGGGAGCCGGGAAGCAGCGGGGTCCCAGCCTCCGCACCCCCAGAGCCGGCGCCATGCGGGATCCTGGAAGAAGCGTGCCGCGGCCGGGTTTCAGCTCATCTGGGGGAGGGGCTCGGAGTCAGCACCGGCAGGGGTCCTGTTGGATCTGGGAAGCCCGCGGGGGGGGGGTGGTGGAAGCGGCCTCTGTGCATGGCGTCCACCCTCGGACGCTGCCTCTGGGGTGGGGGGCGGGGAGGGGACTGCAGACCCTCCAGTGAACGCCCCCTGGAACCGCCCCGCCCCAAGGCTGTGGTATGGCCGCCCCGGGGGGCGGGGGGACGGCACAGGACGAGAAACGGGGCTGGCAGCCAGGAGCAGACGGCAGAGTCCCCTCCGCCCCACCCAGTCCCAGCCCACTCCCTCCCAGTTCTAGCCCTCCAGGCGTCCTGGTCGGCCAGAGATCCCACACCTGCAAGTTCACTCCCCAAAGCCCTGGAGCAGCCCCGGGTGGAACAGGGGAGCCAGGAGCCGGGAGCTCCATCCAGGGCTCCCACGAGGGTGCAGGGGCCCCCTCGCTGACTGGAGCCGTCCCTGCTGCCTTCCGGGGTGCCCGAGAGCGGGGGGCTGGGGTCAAGAGTGGGGCTGGGACTGGAACCCGAGGGCTCCAGTGGGGGAGGCAGGCGTCTCCAGGCAGCTGGGTCCCCGCAGAGCATCTCTGGGTGACACTACCTCTGGGGGGGCTCCTGGGGGCCGAGCCAGGGTCTGTGGACTCCCGGGCCCGCTGGGGAGACAGCAGGACAACTGAGCGAGTGCCCGGCCCGCGGGGCTGCAGCCTGCTGCTCTCCGTGCTGAATGGGTCTCCCCGAGTCTCAGTTTCCACATCTGTGAAATGGGGCTGTGCGCTCAGCCTGGTCCACACGAGCGGTGGCAAAGCTGTTGACTGATTAATGCCGGTTCGCTCCCCAGATGGCGGCAGAGGCCGGGGCGGGAACTCGGGGTCTCCCACGTATAGGAGACATAAGCACTGGCCTCCATGAGCGTGCATGCGCAGGAACTGGGGTCGGGACGGCGCTCAGGGAAGGACCGCGTGTGTCCCCAGCGGCCCCCCGTAAGCTGATGTCTCACGCCGTGGCCGTCTCTGGACCTGAGGACGGGGCTGTGGGACCCCGGCCACGCCCCCGCGGGACACCCCCTGGCCTGGAGCTCGCACCCGCACCCCGCTGTCACCGCCTGGATGTGAGCAGGGGTCCCCGCTGAGACACCCCTCATGCCCACCCGTGCTCCCCCCCCTCGAGCCCAGCCCCCTCCTGAACCCACGCAGCAGCCTGGGGTGATCTCTGGGGCTGAAAACTACTTCCTGGCCTCCAGGCTGCTCGCCCCACCCGGGTGGTCTTGGGGGGTTACCAGCACCCCAGCCCCCCGCCTGGGAGCCTCCACATCCCTTCCAGCTCCGGCGTGCTCTGGGAGGCCGCAGCAGGCTGGCGCTTGCTCACTGCCAAGGCTGAGTTCAGTCTGAGTCCAGTGACCACCCGGTGAGGGGAGAGGCCCAGGTGAGGGGAGACCCGGACGGAGCTCCTGGCCCAGCCATCCGAGGAGTGACCCAGAGGATGGAAGGTCTCCCTCTCTCCCTCTATAACTCTGACTTTCAGATAAATAAATTTAAAAAACCCTACGCATGGAGTTCAAGTTTTTCTACTTTTTGGTAGCATCTTCAGGTGTAATTTTCAACCCGTTTCTCCTCCGGAGCAGGAATCCTTGTGTAACTGTGGATTCCAGGACCTGACATACGCTAGGTACTTAATCCGCTAGGTACTTAATCTGCTAGGTGCTTAATCCGCTAGGCGCTTACCCCTGTGGCGCAGCCGCCACCAGAGAGGCTGCGCGTTCCCACGGCTCTGCCGCCCCCTGGCGGCCTGGCCTCGAACTGCACCCTGGAGCCCCTGCCCCCCCAGACCTAAGACTCACCTGGGCCAGGGGTGGGCGTCTCTGAACTGGAGGGGGCGGAGCTGGCCGGTGAGGTTGTGGAGGCGGGGCTTGTCTGCGTTAAGGGGGCGGGGCTGTCTGTGGGGTAGAGGTGTCAGGGCTTGTCTGTGTCGTCAAGGGGGCGGAGTCGGAGGGGGAGGCGCTCAGAGTGGAGCCGCTTGTTTCCGCCCCTGTAAAGAAAACCAGGGTCAGGGGTCGGGGAGCGGAGGGCGTAGACCCGGGCCCGACCCCACCCCCAACCCGCGATCTTCCAAACATCCCAACAGCAGCACCACGGCCCAGCGGGAACATTCAGGCCTCCCGCAGGGGCGCAGGTTCGAATCCTGGCTGCTCCACTTCCAATCCAGCTCCCTGCTGTGGCCTGGGAAAGCAGTGGAGGATGGCCCAAGTGCTTGGGCCCCTGCACCCGCATGGGAGACCCGGATGGAGCCCCTGGCTCCTGGCTTGGGCCTGGTCCAGCCTGGTTGCGGCCATCTGGGGAGTGAACCAGCGGATGGAAGACCTCTCTCTCTAACTCTGCCTTTCAAACGAATAAATCCTAACAAACAAAGCCGGTACCCTCCAAGCGCTGGAGGCGGGGCGGCCAGGGCCAAGGTTCCCCAGCCCACCCCCGCCCCGCGGCCCCGCCCACTCCTCGCGGTGGGGGAGGGGCAGGGTGCGGCCCTGAGCCCAGGGAGCCTCCCCCACCGTCCACACCCATGCAGCCTGCGAGGGGGGGGGCAGGTTGAACTTGGGTCTGAGGACCCCACCCGCCCATCTCCTGCTGGGGTCGGGGTCGGGGTGGGGGCTGGGGGCGGGGCCGAAGGAGCTGCGGGGGGTGCGCGGGGGGGGGAGCCGCCCCGCCCACCCGCCACGACTTCCCGCCCGGCCCCAGGCGCGCCCGCCCCACCCACCCACTCGCCCCGGTAGGTTTCGGCTTCCTCCTCGCACCCGCCCAGGCCGCGGAGAGGCGGAAGTAACGCCCAGGGCGGCCGGGAGGGAGGGGCGCCCCGCTGCGCCCCCCCACCCCGCTGCGCTCCCCGCCCGCGCCCCCCGCCCCGTCTGTTCCGTGCAGGCGCCAGGCCCGGGGTGGGGGGCCCTCGCCAGGGAGTGGGACCCGGGCCGACCTCATTCCTGTTTTATGGACTCAGGCTAGGGGGGCCCGGGACGCCTCCAGCCACCTCCCGTAGCTCCGTGGGCGGGGAGAGGACTCAGGGGCGGGTGGGGGGGCAGGGAGACCCAGCTCTCTGAGTGTTGAAAGGGAACTGAGCAAACCCAGGCGGCCTTCAAGGAGGCGGCGGCGCACGGGAGGCCCCCACTGGTGCCTGGGGGAGGAGGTGGGGAGCCCAGGGCGTCCAGGCTGGGCTGAGCCTGAGCTGGGGACGCACACGGGGTGCTGAGTTCAGCTGGGGCGGGCGGCTGGACGCCCTGCACCCCGAGGTCCGTCTCCCGGAGCGAGGGCAGACTCCAAGAAGGACCTGGCACCCCCACCGTGGCCTGGGGCTGTGCTGAGACAAACCGCGCGAGCCCAAGGTCGCTTTCAGTCTCCCTCCCACCTGCCCTCACCTGCGGAGGTGCCGACGGTCGGAGTGGACGGAGCTGTGGCAGCCTTTAGCAGCGGTAGCAGCAGCAGCAGCAGCAGCAGCGGCGGCGGCCGCCGGGAGCCCCTCATGCCTGCGCCGGGCGGGCCCACCTCCCGGGCCGCCCAGGTGACCGGCCAGGTGCCCGCTCCCAATGCACTCCGCAGACACGCGCTCGCCCCCTGCTGGCGGTGCGCGGAACTGCGAGGGGGCGTCCAGGATTCGAAGCCACCAGGGGGCGCTCCCGGCCGCCGCCAGCGCCAGCGCAGCCTCCGCTCAGCAGCAGGCTTGGGCCGTGTCCAGCCACGCGCCAGGTCAGCACCCTCCAAGGCTGCCCCCAGCGCCCTCGGCCCCTCCCTGACCCCGGGGCGGGTGGGGCTAGGACCCCCCGGCTGTGGGCCCAGCCTCGAAGCCCCAATAAGGGTGTAACTAGAATCTTCTAGCATTCCCGTGACAAGGGACACACTCAGCAGTGACGGCTGAAGTCCTTGGGCCCCTGCACCCACGGGAGACCCGGATGGAGCTCCTGGCTCCCAGCTTCAGCCTGGCCCAGCCCTGGCCGTTGCGGCCATCTGGGTAGGAAGCCAGAAGATGGAAGACCTCTCTCTCTCTCTCTCTCTCTCTCTCTCATTCCAGGTCTCCAAGAGATGACTAAGGGGCCCGGTGTGGGCCCAGACCCCCCATGGATGGAAGGTGGGGCCCCAAGACTGCTCTGGACCGGTCCCCTTCCCCTTCCCACCCGCCCCCTGCCACAGACCCTGGACACACAGACCAAGATCCAGGCTGTGGAAGATTTATTGTGATACCCAGAGAGCCGCGTGGCCCTTCCAGGGAGGGGGGTCCGCCCCTCCCACAGCCAGGAGAGGCCTAGACCCCCGGCCAGTGGGCGTTCCTGGAGCCGCGGCGGGCGGTGGCGCGTGGCTGGTCCCAGGGGCCGCCGGAGCCCAGGAGCGCGTCAGTGGTGAGGCAGCTCCTGGTGTACTGGCCCCGCCAGTTGGCCTGCAGCGTCTTGGCCGCCATCTGCTGCTGCTGGAGCTGGCGCCGGATCCGGAAGCCTCGCCAGGCGGCCTGGATGGCGACGGCCGCCTTGTTGGGGGCGCAGGGCTGCCGGGCCCTCTGGGGAGCCAGCGGGGCACCGTAGGCCCAGGGCCCCGCGCCCTGGCCTGAGACGCTGCGGCCCACGCCGTGCACCATGCGCGTGGGCAGGGTGTGGCCGCACATGTGGCAGGTGCGGGGACTGGAGCCCACGAGCATGACCACGCTGGGCGGGCTGCCCAGCCCGGTGTTCAGCGACTGGCAGAAGCTGCAGACGTGCGGCTGGCAGGACTGGAAGCAGCGGTGGTCGGAGCCCGTCCGGGGCCCGGCGCCCTGGAAGCAGCCTTGGTCCGTGGCGCTCCGGGCCCTGCCGTCCATCTCTGCCCACATGGCCGGCAGCAGCACCTGCTGGGCGCGGTCCCGGCGCGTGCAGTAGCCTCGCCAGGCAGCCTGGATGACTGTGGTGGCGCGGTAGAGCCGGGCCAGGTTCCGGCGCACGCAGTAGCCACGCCATGTGGCCTGGATGATGGTGGCCCACTGGTGCCACAGCCGGATGGTGCGGCGCACCAGGTAGCCGCGCGCGCACGCCTGGATGGTGATCACGGCGTGGGTGATGATCTTTTCGGTGGTTTTCAACAGCATCAGCTCCCCTGACTGCCTGGGGCCGGCGGCCCCCGCGCGGCCCACGGTGTCCCACGGCACGGGTGCGGCGCCACTGCTGGCACGGGCGGCCAGGGCGCTGTCCAGAGGTCTCACTGCCACGCTGGGGACGGCAGAGGTCCACAACTGGCCACCGGCCACGCCAGCGTCCACGGGACCCTGAAGGACACCAGGGGTCAGCGGGGTCTTGTTGCGGTGGAAGATGGCCGAGTTGGTGAGGTTACGCGAGGCCTGGCCATGGCCAGCGCTGGGGGCCAGGGAGGGCTGGCGGCGGGGGGCGGCGGGGGTGGCGGCGGCGGTGGGGGGGCCGTAGAGGGAGGCCTGGGCCTGCAGGAGGGTGGGGATGATTGATGGCCTGCGGCGGCCTGAGGCCGTGCTCCCGGGGCCCCGGGGCCCTGGGCCCTGCGCACCCTGGGTTTTTGCCGGCGGCCTGATGGCCCTCCCAGCCGAGCCGGCGGAGCTGCGGCGACGTTGCAATATGGCAGAGACCAGGGACGACTTGGGGTATTTGGGGGTGGAACTCACAGTCTCGTGCGAGTCCTGGTCCAGGATGGGCCTCCGGGAGCCGCTCGGGGAAGACTCGTAGCCCAGAGAGACCCTGCGGACCCCAGGGGACAGCCTGGGGATGGGGGCACCGGGCGTGGCCGTGGTGCCGCCTGTGTGGATGATGGGCACGATGCCGGCCGAGGGGGCGCCCCCCGCTGGGGCCCGGGACACCTGCTTCTGCAGGGAGGGCAGGGCCGCGGCCGTGGCCTGGTCCATGAGCTCTGGCACGATGCTGCCGTGCATGGACCGGTAGGACTTCCGGGGGCTCAGTGGGCTGGGGTTGCCCTGCGCCGGGCTCCCAGGCACGGGTTTCGGAGCCGAGTCCAAGGGGAAGGAGCTGAGCTTCCGCGCCGGGGGCCCGTATGGCGGCCCCTGGGAGATGGTGCTGGGGACCCTGGGCCTCTGAGGAGCAAGCTGTGGGCTCCCCATCTGGGCCATGGACCCCGGCGGCAAACTGGTGGCTATGGCACTGCCGGAGCCCAGCTGGGGGGACCTGGGGACCACAGGAGAGGCCACCGTCCCCTGCGAGAGGCTCTGGGGTCCACTCGGAGCCATGGGCTCCTGTTGGAAGACGGATGGGACCTCGGTGACCCCGGGAGCCGTGGCCTGGCTCCAGGTCCTGCCCGTGGCTGCCGACCGCGCGTGCATGCTGCGGCCACCAGGGGGCGCCCTACTGACGGCTGACTTGGACTGCAGAGCCGGGGCGATGTTGCTGGCCATGGGGTGCGCGGGCAAACTGGGGGACTGGTAAGAGACAGAGGCCCCCACATACGGGCTGGAAGCAGCCCCCCCGAACGGCACCTGGCTTTTCATGGCCTCATTCTCCAACAGGGGCCCACGGTTGTTGTTGGCACCAGCGGCCGGGGTCCCGGGGTACATCCAGGGGGTGGCCTCGAGCACCTCGGACTTCAGGGAGTCTCCACTGGAGCCCGAGGCCTGGGACAGACCATCATCGTATTCTCGGGGCCTCGTGGGGGGCTGGTCATCCAGTGTCCCGAACGAGGCCAGCCCAGGGTCCTGGCCGAACTGTGTGGCCAGTGACAGGACTGTGGGCATCCTATGGGACAATCTCCTGCCCACAGAGGCCTGTGCGGGAGGCGGAGGCGGAGCCTGAGCCAGGCCGGTGGCCTGCGATGCCTGGAAGGGCACTGCGGTGCCCTCGCTGGCCACGGAGCTGTGGTAAGGGCGGGGACTGAGCCCGATGAGCATAGACCCTTGGGGGAGGCTGTGGCCCCCAGAGCTGGGAGACCCGCTCGCCATGGAACCTGGGGGCAGGTCTGGAGCGGCCACACTGGCCACGGGACCTACAGACAAACTCTGCCTCCTCTTGCCAGCGCCTGATGCTGCCACTCCACTAGGGGGCGCCCTACTGGCCACAGAGCCTGGAGGTAAGCTGTAGGCCATGCTGCTGGCCGTGGGATCCGGAGAGAAGCTACCATGGACCGAGCTGCCCATCACAGACCCCGGAGGGAGGCTCTGCCCCACACCCCTGATCACAGAACCCCGGGGAAGACTGAGGGCCACGCCACTGGCCACGGTGCCCGGGGCCATGGACGTGGTCACCCTACTGCCTACAGGACCTGACACAAGGTCACTGCCAGTCATGGCCATCATGGCGTCTTGCGGGACCACGCCCGAGTACTGGTACCTGGAGGGGACAGCTGTGGCCACCGACGGGTGCTGGGGCTCCAGGGTGATGGGGACGGCCATGCTGACCTGGGAGACGCTAGGGCCGACACTGCTCAAGGACATGCTAGACCGGTTTGTGTCCAGTCTCTCAGCCATTGGGGACGGTAAGAGGCTGGGGGCCAAGGGGGGGCCTTCTCCCATCAGAGGGGCCCCGGCCTCAGAGAACTGGGGTGCCACGGGGGCGCTGCCGTCGGCCCCCACGGGCTGACTCTGACTCATAGAAGTGGCCACGGTTCTCCGGGATACGCCCCCTGCCACGCCGGGCACGCCCAGGAACACGCCGGGGGCGGTGACAGGTGCCTGGGCTGGCCCGGGGACCATGCCCCTGAACGCGGCCGGGTGGGATTTCACGGCTCCCTCGGCCAGACAGCATCCGTCCTCATTGGTCACGGACACGTGGTAGAGGTTGGGCGTGGACACCGTGACCACGCTGGACTGCCTACCGCAGATCACGGGGGGCTGGAAGCCGAGAGACACCTGGTCGAACTCCGCTTCCTGCAGGTGGGACAGCATCCCCGCCATCGGCACAGCCTCCCGGCTCTCCGCTAGCTCAAAGCCCAGAGGTGGCTGGCTCAGAACCTGGCCCGCGCCACCGGGCACACATGGGTACTGCCTGCCCGGACCGACCGAGATCATGATAGACGAGTGGCCCAGGCCCGGGGCCAGCTTCGCCCTGGAGGGCGGCAGGCAGGGGTCCGCCCTGGAGACCCAGCTTGGGTCGCAGAGGCCACGACCCATACCACTGAGCACGGCCGGCTGGGACAAGCTGGAAGCTAACCTTGCAGCAATGGGCGGATGGACCAGGCTGAGGGGCTCCAGGTGGGCCATGGAAGGTTGGGACAAGCTGGGCACTCCGCGGCTGGCCAGAGATGGGTGGACTGGCCTCGAGATGACCCGACTGGATGAAAGGGTCTGGAACAGGCTGGTCACAGACGGCTCAGCCAAGCTGGGGGTCACCCCCACAGCCATGTGTGGCTGCGCTAGGCTGGAGGGGATCCCAAGAACCAGAGACGAATGGGTTAGGCTTGGGACCACCCAACTGGACAGCGATGGCTGACCCAGGCTCGGGCCCACCCCACTGGCCATGGACCGACGAGACAGGCCAGGGGAGACCCCACTGGCCATAGAGGGGTGGGTGAGGCTCGGGCCCACCCCACTGACCATAGAACGGCGTGACAGGCCAGGGGATATCCCACTGGCCATGGAGGGTTGACCTAGGCTTGGGGCTACCCCACTGGCCATAGATGGATGGGCAAGGCTTGGGGCCACGCCACTGGCCATAGATCGGCGAAGCAAGCTGGGGGACATCCCACTGGCCATAGATGGTTGAGCTAGGCTTGGGGCCACCCCACTGGCCATAGAGGGATGGACAAGGCTTGGGGCTACCCCACTGACCATAGATGGCTGATCAAGGCTTGGGGCCACCCCACTGGCCATAGAAGGTTGGGCTAGGCTTGGGGCCACCCCACTGGCCATAGAAGGTTGGGCTAGGCTTGGGGCCACCCCACTGGCCATAGAAGGTTGGGCTAGGCTTGGGGCCACCCCACTGGCCATTGAGGGATGACCTAGGCTTGGGACCATTCCACTGGCCATAGATCGGCGAGGTAGGTTGGGGGATACCCCACTGGCCATAGAAGGTTGACCTAGGCTTGGGGCCATGCCACTGACCATAGAGGGATGGGCGAGGCTTGGGGCCACCCCACTGGCCATAGAGGGATGGGCGAGGCTTGGGGCCACTCCACTGGCCATAGAGGGATGGGCGAGGCTTGGGGCCACTCCACTGGCCATAGAGGGATGGGCGAGGCTTGGGGCCACTCCAATGGCCGTAGAGGGATGGGCGAGGCTTGGGGCCACTCCACTGGCCATAGATCGACGAGCTAGGTTGGGGGATACCCTACTGACTGCAGATGGCTGCCATGACCTTGAGGCCACCCCACTGGCCATAGATGGCTGGGCGAGGCTTGGGGCCACCCCACTGGCCATAGAGGGATGGGCGAGGCTTGGGGCCACTCCACTGGCCATAGAGGGATGGGCGAGGCTTGGGGCCACTCCAATGGCCGTAGAGGGATGGGCGAGGCTTGGGGCCACTCCACTGGCCATAGATCGACGAGCTAGGTTGGGGGATACCCTACTGACTGCAGATGGCTGCCATGACCTTGAGGCCACCCCACTGGCCATAGATGGCTGGGCGAGGCTTGGGGCCACCCCACTGGCCATAGAAGGTTGGGCTAGGCTTGGGGCCACCCCACTGGCCATAGATGGCTGGGCTAAGCCTTGGGATATTCTACTAGCCATTGATGGCTGGCGTGACCGAGGGGCTAACCCACTAGCCATAGACGGCTGGCCTAGGCTTGGGGCCACCCCACTGGCCATAGATGGATGGGCGAGGCTTGGGGCCACACCACTGGCCATAGATGGTTGGGTGAGGCTTGGGGCCACTCCACTGGCCATAGACGGCTGGGCGAGGCTTGGGGCCACCCCACTGGCCATAGATGGATGGACGAGGCTTGGGGGCACCCCACTGGCCATAGATGGCTGGGCGAGGCTTGGGGCCACCCCACTGGCCATAGATGGCTGGGCGAGGCTTGTGGCCATCCTACTGGCCATAGATGGCTGGGCTAAGCCTTGGGATATTCTACTAGCCATTGATGGCTGGCGTGACCGAGGGGCTAACCCACTGGCCATAGATGGCTGGCCCAGGCTTGGGGCCACTCCACTGGCCATCGAAGGGTGGGCAAGGCTTGGGGCCACCCCACTGGCCATAGAAGGCTGGGCTAGGCTTGGGGCCACCCCACTGGCCATAGAAGGGTGGGCGAGGCTTGGGGCCACACCACTGGCCATCGAAGGTTGGGCGAGGCTTGGGGCCATCCCACTGGCCACAGAAGGTTGGGCGAGGCTTGGGGCCACCCCACTGGCCATTGAAGGTTGGGCTAGGCTTGGGGCCACCCCACTGGCCATCGAAGGTTGGGTGAGGCTTGGGGCCACCCCACTGGCCATCGAAGGTTGGGTGAGGCTTGGGGCCACCCCACTGGCCATTGAAGGTTGGGCGAGGCTTGGGGCCACCCCACTGGCCATCGAAGGTTGGGCGAGGCTTGGGGCCACCCCACTGGCCATCGAAGGCTGGGCTAGGTTTGGGGCCATCCCACTGGCCATCGAAGGTTGGGCGAGGCTTGGGGCCACCCCACTGGCCACAGAAGGTTGGGCTAGGCTTGGGGCCACCCCACTGGCCATCGAAGGTTGGGCTAGACTTGGGGCCATCCCACTGGCCATCGAAGGTTGGGCGAGGCTTGGGGCCACCCCACTGGCCATAGAAGGTTGGGCGAGGCTTGGGGCCACCCCACTGGCCATCGAAGGCTGGGCGAGGCTTGGGGCCACCCCACTGGCCATAGAAGGTTGGGCTAGACTTGGGGCCATCCCACTGGCCATCGAAGGTTGGGCGAGGCTTGGGGCCATCCCACTGGCCATCGAAGGTTGGGCGAGGCTTGGGGCCACCCCACTGGGCATCGAAGGTTGGGCTAGACTTGGGGCCATCCCACTGGCCATCGAAGGTTGGGCGAGGCTTGTGGCCACCCCACTGGCCACAGAAGGTTGGGCTAGGCTTGGGGCCACCCCACTGGCCATCGAAGGCTGGGCGAGGCTTGGGGCCACCCCACTGGCCATAGAAGGTTGGGCTAGACTTGGGGCCATCCCACTGGCCATCGAAGGTTGGGCTAGGCTTGGGGCCACCCCACTGGCCATAGAAGGTTGGGCTAGGCTTGGGGCCACCCCACTGGCCATAGATGGTTGGGCGAGGCTTGGGGCCATCCCACTGGCCATAGAAGGTTGGGCGAGGCTTGGGGCCACCCCACTGGCCATCGAAGGTTGGACTAGACTTGGGGCCACCCCACTGGCCATAGATGGTTGGGCGAGGCTTGGGGCCATCCCACTGGCCATAGAAGGTTGGGCGAGGCTTGGGGCCACCCCACTGGCCAAAGAGGGATGGCGTGACCTTGGGGTTGCCCCAGTGGCCACAGATACCTGAGCTATGCTTGGGGCCACCCCACTGGCCGTAGACGGCTGGCCTAGACTTGGGGCCACTCCACCGGCCATAGATGGTTGGGCAAGGCTTGGGGCAACCCCACCTGTCATAGATGACTGGCCTACACTTGGGGCCACCCCACCGGCCATAGATGGCTGGCCTAGGCTGGGGGATGCCCCAATGGCCATGGATGGGTGAGCTTGGCTGGACGCTACCCGACTGGTGGCAGATGGCTGGGTGAGGTTGGGGGCCACCCCACTGGCCATGGAGAGCTGGGCTAAGCCTGGGGCCACCCCGCTGGCCAAGGTGGGTTGGGCTGGACTTGGGGCCACACTGTCGCCCAGGAATGGCGCCTGGTACATGGCGGGTACCACGGAGCCCAGGCTCCGGCTCCTCCTCATCGCCATCCCGTATTGCTCCTGGGGGCCCCCCCCTAGCATGTCCAGGGAGCTGTGGCAGGAGGAGAACCGACCCCTCTCGCTGTCGGAACCCCAGTGGACGCTCAGGGTCAGGCGGCTACAGGCTGAATTGTGGCGCAGGATGGGCAGGAGCCCAGGGGCAGGGGGCGGCTGCGGGGACAGGTCGGCGACCACGAGCCGGCGCCCGCCCCCCTCCACGCCCTCCCTGTCCCCCAGCCTCTGGGCATTCTGGGCAGCCTCCTTTGAAAGGAGGGCGTCCAGCGGGAGCACCTCCTCCAGGGTGCCCTCCCAGGATGCCTCCACCAGGTCAACCGGGGTCAGGCTGGCCACGGACAGGGTGGAGAGGCTGAGGGAGCTGTAGCTTTGCATGGAGCTCTGGGAATTGCTCTCCACGGGGCTGTAGGCCGCGGAGGCCTGGCGGAAGCTCTTAGTCAGGCTGCGCTCCGGCCGCTGCTGCCGGCCGGCCACCAGCTCGGTTAAAATGGAGATTGGCTCCCGGGGGGGGCCCTGGGCAGGAGCCCTGCCCTGCCTGGGCGCAGACGCCTGGGGGAGGCCCGGGGCCAGCCTGCTGCCCGAGGCGGTCTGGAACAGGTCACAGCCCAGCTGGGCCTTATGCACCGGCACTTTGCCCGCTATGGCCACCTTCAGTGGGCCCGGGGCCATCTTGGTGATCATGTCCCGAACGCTCAGCGGTGCCTGCTTGGGGTTTGGGAGCCTGGCCAGGGTCTCCTCCAAGGACCGGGCTGGCTTACTGGGGCTGCCGATGCCTGAGGGGTGGGGGTGCAGGTTGGGGGGGATCCTGCTGGTCCCCGGGGACTGACACCAGCAGGTGGTGCCGCGACAGGCGGGGGATGACAAGAAGGCGTGGGGGGCCCTCCCCCGCCCCTCACTGCTCACAAGCTTCCCCGAGGCCACCCTGCCCTCCCCCGTCGCTGTCCACGGCCGGGTGGCTCCCCTGCTGACCACGTTCGGCTTGTGGGAGCTCGGGGCATTGCCGTAGGCCACCGATGGCTGGTTGGTGCTGGGGCCCACGCCATTGGCAATGAGGGGCTGCCAGAGACTGGGGGGCGGCTGCAGGTGTGGCGGGCTGGGCAGGTGAGGGCCCTCGCCGCTCGCCAGAGGGTTAAAATCGGACATCAGATGTGCAGCCATCTGCTTCGGGGACTGGGGGCTCCCACGCAGGCCGGCGGAAAAGTCCCTGCCCGGCCCGGGCCCCCAGTCCAGGCCCACAGCCACGGGGCAGTGGTGACGGCTGGTGATGCCCACAGAGGCCAGCGGGGAGCAGAGGAACCCCCCGACCGCGGGCCCATCCCCCATGGCCTCCCAGAGCCCGGTGCGCTGGCCCACGGGGACGCCCCCCCACGCGGAGACCCGGGAGACCCTGACCTTGCTGGGCTGCGGCCTCACGAGACCCAGGGTGGGCCCCCAGGAGGCCGTCGGGCTGCCCCGGAAGTCCGCCTCCACCGCGGCTGGCGCCCCGCTTCCCGCTGCTTTAGGGACGGCCTTGGGGAAGATGGCGCCGGTCCTCAGGGCCGCCTGGGACAGGGACTGGCTGAGGATGGCGCCCAGCTCGCCCTGGCACAGGGCCTGGCTCAGGGCCGCCCGCTCCTCGTCACTCAGGGCCTTGCCCAGGACTTCGGCCAGCTTGCCCTGCATGGCCTTGGTGTGCTCTGGCCGCAGCTCGCCCCGGGACAGTGCGCGGGTCAGCGCGATGCCCAGCTCGCCCCATGACAGCGCCTTCATCAGGGCCAGTCCCAGCATGCCCTGCGGCAGGGCCTTGGCCACTGTGGCGCCCAGCACCTCCCTGGACAGTGCCTGGCTCAAGGCAGCTCGCACTTCACCCTGGGACAGGGCTTTGGCCAGCAGGGCACGGAGGTCCTCCTGGGAGCCCAGCACAGTGGCCAGCTCGGCGCACAGGGACGCGATCTGGGAAGCGGCCGCGTCGTCCTGGCTGGGTGTGGGCGGCTGCCCCCGGGCCGGCCCGCTGTCGCCCCAGGACTCCGTGTCGCACGGGGTGTGTCCAGCGGGGGCCAGCAGAGGCACGAGCACACCGGGGGGCTCGGGGGCTGCCTTGCCCTGCAGCAGGGTCAGTCTGTCGTCAGGCCTGGCTCGGGGCAAAGCGCCCAGGGCGCCGAGGTGGGGGCAGGGCTGGGTGGACGCCTTGGGCCGGACCAGGACCGGCTGCGACTGGGTCTTGGCGCTGAGGTCGGCGGGCGGCCGGGCCGCGAGCATGCACTTGGACGCCTCGGTGACCAGCTGTGCCTGCGACTGCGTCTTGGTGAGGCCGACGGGCAGGTGCGCCTGGGACTGTCCCTTGGACAGGCACGATATGAGCTGGGCCAGCGAAGGGGTCTTGGCCAGCTTGGCAGGCGGGGGCGCCTGGGGGGCGGCCTTGGCCGGACACGCGGCCAGGAGCTCCTGGGAGACAGAGGTCGGCGGACAGGATGTCAGGTGTGCCTGAGGCAGGACCACGGTCAGCTCCGGAGGCGGGTGCGACCGCGTGGAGGACTTGGCGAGGCAGGCGGCCAGCTGGGACGTGGCCTGGAGGTGTTCGGTGGACACGCGTCCCTGAGATGAGACCTTCGCCGGGCAGGTGCTGGGCGGACACGTGGCCAGGCGGGCTTGCGACGAGGCCTTGGCCAGCTTGGTGGGTGTGTACATCGGGGGGGACAACCTGCTCAGGCAGGTGGGCAGGCGTCCCTGGGACAAGGCTTTGGTCTGCTCGGCCAGCGGGTGGACGCGGGGGGCCGAAGCCTTGCTCGCGCAGGTGCCTGGCGGCGTCGCGGTGGCGGGGCAGGTGGCCAGGGGGGCCTCGGGCAGGACCACAGACAGTTCCCTGGGCTGCTGTGTCTGTGATTCGGCCTCACTCAGGCAGGTGGACAGCTGGGCCTGTGAGGACGCCTGGGTCAGGGAGGTGGCCACGTGGACTTGGGACACAGCCTTGGACTGCCGGCAGGGCAGGTGGGCCTGGGACAGGGCCTTGGTCAGGGGCACAGCCAGCTGGGGCTGTGGCAGGGCCTCGGCCGTCTCCACGGGCACGTATATTTGGGACTGGACCTTGATGACTTCTGTGGCCGGGTGCGGCTGGGCCGGAGGCTTGCTCTGGCTCTCGGCGACTTTGGTCCACGACGGGAGCCTGGCCAGGTCCACGGCCACATTGGTCTTGGACGTCGCTTCCGCCTTCACCGCCATCTGCCTCTGCAGGGCGCACACCTTGCCCTTCCCGGCTCCCAGGACACACCCAGGTGGCGTCTTGGTGGCGGCGGCCTCCAGGGCCGGTGGCCGGGGGACCCTGGCTTTCCCGTCAGCCAGGCAGGAGTTCGATGACAGCTTGACCACGCCCGCCGTCTGCTTCACGTTCACCGTGACCTTGGTCTTGGGGATGCTCAGGTGTACGTGGGACGAGGCGCTGGGGAGTCCGGCGGCCGCCACAGCCGGGGGCGGAGCTCTGAGGTTGCCGGCCGCTGTGGGCGGGGTGAGGCACAGGGTCTTCAGCACAGCGGCCACCGAGCGGATCTGGGCTGGCGTCTTGTTGATCATGGCGGCCAGGCGCGTCTGGGGCGGCGGCTTGGCCACCGTGGCCACGGGGCATGTCTGGGATGGCGTCTTGGGCACGGGGGCCACAGCGCATGACTGTAGTGGGCTTCTGGTGGCTGCCAGGCGTATGTGGGGCGAGGTCTTGGTCATCATGGGCACTGGGCACGGCTGGGGCGGGGTCTTGGCCGCGGGGGCCGCAGGGCGGGCCTGGGGCGGGGGCTTGAGCATGGACGCCAGCAGGCACACTTGGGGTGGGATCTTGGCCATGATGCCAGCCGGGCGCACGGGCGGAGAGGTGCTGGTCAGCGAGGCTATGGGCCGGACCTGAGGCTGGGCCTTGGGGAGCGTGGCTGCCGGGCAGGTGTGGGGGAGTGACTTCACCACCATCATGGTGGGCACCGGACAGGTCTTGGGCGGGGCCTTGGTGGTCGTGCAGGTCCCGTAGGTCTTGGCCGGGGCCTTGGCAGCTGTGGGCATCGGGCACGGCGCGGCGGGGGGGACCTTGAAGATCTCTGTGTCCGCGTGGGCCTGGGCGCACTTGGAGGCCGGCACCGGCTCCGGGGCCCCCGCCTTGCCGCCCCCAGCCGTCGCGTGCCTGGTCTTCACTGCGTCGCCCTCAATGTGCCGGATGAGGCAGGCGCTTCTGATGGTCTCGGTCAGCAGGCACGGCTGGCCTTTGGGACCCAGGTTCACGGGGCATGGGAGCCGGGTGGCGACGGTCTGGTGCGGCAGGAAAGCCACCCCGGCGGCTCCGGGGACGCGCAGGGCTGGCGCACCCTGCGAGGAGGGCGTGGTGCGGAGGGCGCTCGCATGCGGGGCGCAGGTGGCCAGACTGTCCGAGGACGGGAACTGGGTCTCCTTGCTGACCATGACGGGCCTCCGCGGGCAGGGGCAGCGGTCCAGGGGCTGGAAGCGCACGTGCTGTGGCGGGTGGTAGGGGATGTCCCCGTCCTCGGGCGCCACCCTCTTCACGGCCGCCTTGCTGGAATGCAGGATGCGCTTGGTGTTGAAGCGCCGCCACGCCTCCTGGATGGCCTTGGTCACCGTCATCTGCGAGATCAGCTTCTGCCGCAGCCGGTAGCCCCTCCAGTTGGCCTGGATGAGCGTGGCCGCGCGGGACCGCATCATGTCCATCTCGTCCACCAGGATGTTCTTGAAAGCCTGGCTTTCCACCACGGTCCGCAGGCGTGGTATCCGGTGCGGCTCCGGGGCCGGCCGCGGCGGGAGGCTCTCTTTGGACTTGGGGGGCTCATGCTGGAGACTCGGGGCAGGCGGGGGCGCGGGGGCGCGCTGCCCATTGGATGATTCGTGGTTTGAGAATGGGAGCTGTGTTGCTTGCTGCATCGTCTTGGTTCTTTGTGTCAGCTCTGCCTATGGGCGGACGGGTGGGGGACGGGTGGGTTGGTGGGCGGACAGATGAGGGGCGGGGTAGGCGGAGGCAGAAGCCTGGCGGATGGGCGGATGCCCGGGGGGCGTGACGGGGCAGCAGGGCGATGGGCTGGGCCGGGCCCGCAGTGGGCGCCGTGTGGGTCAGAGGTCTCTGGGCTGGAGCAGACCCTTCCCGGAAGCCCGGGTCTTGCTCCTAGAGGCCCCTCCTGCCCGTGCCCGGCGCCCCCCTCCACCTGCCTCGCTGGCTCCACCCCCGCCGCCCGCCTCGCTGGTTCTGCCCCTAGCTGCCCACATCGCTGGCTCCGCCCCTCACTGGCTCCGCCCCTCGCAGCCCCACCGCTCTCGGTGCTGGTGCCTGGTGGGCGTCCTCGCCCAGATGCCACACCTGCACCTCCTACCTGCTCTGCGCGTGCCCCAGGGAGCGCTGGTCATGCAGGCCGGGGACCGTGTGTGTGTGTGTGTGTGTGTGTGTGTCTGGATAAATGCATGGGCCCCACAGCCTGTGGAGGCAGCACCCTCCTTGGGGCCGGCCCTGAGGGACCCCCCGTGCAGCCATCGTCTTACCTTTTTAGCTCTTCAGAGGTGGAGGAGCGGGAGAAGAAGGTTCAGTCTTGGAAGCCAGCCTGTAGGAGGAGGCCGGCTCCAGTCTTCATCCCACACGGCGGCGGCAACACTGCTCTGGGCTGGCTCTGTGCCCTGGGCCAGGAAAGCAGAGGCGTCAAGATGAGCAAGGGACATTCCTCCCGGGCGCCTCGGGCCCCAGAGACCGGGCCCCACAGCTCGAAATGGCAGGAGTGGGGCGTAGCGGGGCTTGGCTCCAGGCGAGCAGTTCCTGCCAATTATTGGGACTGCGGTCGCCAGACCACAGCAGAGGACACAGCGCTCTGGGGCGCCTGGGACTCCCGGGGAGGCTGGGGTTGTGGCTGGGGGCATGGCAGGTTGCTGTCCCTGGGAGGGTGGCCGGCAGTGCCAGGAGGGGTCTTAGAAAAGCCCCCAGGGTGGGCGGCGGCGCTGTGGTGCAGCCGGCTGTCTCTGCCTGCAGTGCCGGCATCCCCTAGGGGCGCCGGTTCGAGTCCCGGCTGCTTCACTTCCGGTCCAGCTCTTGCTGGACAGAGTCCTCACAGCAGGCAGATGTGGGCGGGACTCAGGTCTCCTAGGAGACCGCCACTTCCTGCCCGTCGAGAGAGCAGGGACAAAGGCTGGGGCGGCCAGGCCGGGCCGAGGGGGCCCCCTGAGCTCGCGGGCCCCCCGGGGCTCGGTCGGGCTGTCCGGAGACCTGCAAAGTTTGCTCCAGGTGGGCGGCGCGCACTTGCGGGGGGGCCACAGCCGCACCTGGAGCCTGGGGCGGGCGGCCCCTGGCTCGCCAGCGCCCTCTGCTGGGCACTCTCAGCATCGCGCCCACTTTACATTAAAAAATAATTCCTTTCGGGCATTTTAAATTGTTTTAATTAATTGGATCGGAAAGACAGAGGGACAGAGACCTGCCGTCCACCGGCAAACTCCTCCAGTGGCTGCAACAGCCAGGGCTGGGCCAGGCCAAAGTCCAGAGGCAGGAGCCCCACCCGGGGTGGGGCCCACTGGAGCTGCTTCCCAGGGTGTGGGCCAGCAGGGAGCCTGAGCTCGAGGGCCTGGGCCCCAGCAGCCCCGTGGGAGACCCGGGTGGGGCTCCTGCCTCTGGACTTCGGCCTGGCCCAGCCCTGGCTGTTGCAGTCCCTTGGGGAGTGACCCAGAGGAGGGAGGTGCGCTCTCTCTCTCTAAGCCAGATACGAACGACCTGAAATTCCTGGTGTGTGGGGTGGGGGCGGGAGGTTACCTGCCCGGGTCCCAGGGGACCGCAGCGGGGCCGCCCTCCGGTCGCTCAGCACAGTTGGCTCCGGGTCCGAAACCCCAACTCGGGAAGGGAGGCCCAGGGGTGCCCTTTGCCCTGGAAAGGGACCCCCGCCCCCGAGGCCCATGTGACACCCCTGGCTTCAACACCGGGGGTCAGCAGCAGAGCCCCCTGTCTGTGCCCTCGGGGACTGCCATGCGTGAGTCTGGGGGTCTCCTGGGCTAGCGGGGAGTGGCCAGGAGCCCCGCCCCTTGTGGGTGGGCGGGGCCTTGCACGCAGTCACAATCACTCATTGTTGTCGCCCATGGGGGTCCTGGGGTCTGGGGACTGAGGGCGCACACTGGGCCATGGAGGGGGCAGGGTCTTCCCACATGGCCCAGGCCCAGAGATGGGAAAAGGAATGAGACCCCGCACCCCCGTGCGGAGCTCTATATAGCCCGGAAGAGGAGGAGGTGGAGCTGCCCCCCTTGGACAAGGTGCTGGGGCGGGAAGATGACAAAGGTCGGACCTCACCCACCACCTTCCCAGGGTGCACAGAGACTTGGGCAGCGCTGGGGCCTGTGCTCAGGCGCTGACCCGCCCCGGGCGCTCCCCAGGGGGAGCCAACCTCTGCCCAGGGCCGCCTCTGGCTCACGCTCTCCTCGGCCCCCGGGGGCTGTGGGGTGCAGCCCCTCCTCCCCACCCCGGGGAGACCCCAGCGAGCCGGGCAGAGGCAGCGGCCCCGACAGGCACAGGCCCCGGGTTCAAGTCCTCGGCCAGTCTCCCACGAGGGGAGGCGGCGCTGGGGTCACTGCACAGGGTCTTTGCACATGCGGGTTCCAAGCTCAGCCTGTCACCTCGGGGTGACGGAGGGAGGGAGGGAAGGAGGGAGGCCGTCCATCCGCTGGGGCACTCCCCAGATGGCCACAAAGCCGGGGTCCAGCCCAGGTCGCCTGTTAGGGCTATCTGGGGGTGACCCAGCAGACAGGGGCTCACTCGGGTCCCCCCAGTCCCGCTCTGAGGAGTGAACCGCAGCCCCTGAGCCCCTCCCGCCATCCCACGGGGGCTTTGAGTGCCAGGGGCGGGGGAGGAGCCAGACCTGGCGGACCCGGCCCCCTCGCTGCCTGTCTCCCTAGGGGTCACACGGGCCAGGACTGCTCAGCTGATGGCTCAGAGCCGCCCGGTGGCTGGGCCAGGACAGAACGGCCCCCGGGCTCGGCGCCGAAGACCCCCAGCCCCACTCACCTGCCCCTGAAGCTGAACCCACCGGCCCGACCGGCGGCCTCGGGACCTGGTGCCACGGCGCCTTTGTGACTGGTCACTGAGTTCCGGCCAATCCCAGCGGCCCTCGGGGGCAGGGATTCTAGAAGGGGGGGGGTCCAGGGGCAGGGTGAAAGGTCACGGCAGCTGCTTACCCTCTAGGTGTCCACCCCCTCCCCACGTTACGTATCCAGAGGCAGCCTCGGTTGCTGGTCCCTTTGGGCAATTTCTGAGCACCTACTGTATACCCTATGCTGGATCTGTTCTGGGTAGGGGGTGGGCGGTGCTAAGTAGGAAAAATCCGATCAGAGAACTGAGCCAGAAGGGAGAAGGGGGGGCATGCATGCTAGAGGGCGGGACACAGCAGGAGCCAAGCCAGTAGGGCTTCAGAGGGTAGTGTAGAAGTTTGGGTTTTACCCAGGGGGCACCGGGGAGCCAGGGCAGGGTTCACAAAAAGGGAGGCTGCAACGGCAGCCTGGGTCTTGCTTTGGGTCTGGGGGCTCCCGAGGGTGGGGCGGGCTGGCCTGGAGGCCGAACAGCCACAGCAGGCGTGGACCGGAGCCTCGGCCCTGGAGGAGGGGACGCGAGGCCAAGTCCTGGGCCATCTCCCCAGGCTGGGCCGGGGCCCAGGGTGAGTCACCGCTGGCCGGGCTGGGGCTGACACATATCTTGGCCACAGCGCATCGGGCTCCAGCCCAAGCCACAGGGCCGGGCCCGGCCTCCCCGGGGAGCCACTGAGAGGCCAGCGGGGGCCTCACTGGGAGGACCCCCAGCCTCCTCCAGGTGGTGGGTGTGGCTTCGGGAACACTGCTGGGGGAGGCTATCAGGGGTGCCTTCAAGGAAGTGGCGGCCCCTGAGGATGGGGGGGGACCAGGCAGGCTCTGTGCAAAGGCCGTGAGGCCACACGAGGGGACTGACCTCATCAAGTTGATCTGTGATTCCAGAAAACCTGCGTGCTCACGACGTCCACCTCCCCCCCCAAACTTCATATTGGTTTCAGGAATAGAAAGAATGTGTGGGAGTTCCCATCCCCGTGTGTCCCCACCAATTTGGTGTGAACCTCCTTTCAACTCTCCATCATTCTGATGGCTTAGAGGGACATTTCATTGCTTAATTTTTGTACCTTGTGTTAGTTATGAATTTAAGCATATTTTCTCACATCTTTTACTCATTTAGATTTCCCTTATGTGAAATGCCCATTTATGCCCTTGATCCACTTTTTTATTTCTTTTTTATTTTCTATGTATTAATCCTTTGTCACTTCAGATGCTGTAATAATTAACTCCCAGTGTGTAATTTGTGTAATTATTTATCAATAATTTTTTTGAACAAAAATCCACACTATTTCATGTAGGAATCTGACGGTTTTTCCTCTTATGGCTAATGATTTTAGGATCATTGTTAAGAAATAATTTTCTACCGTAATAAGGATTATGATTCCTACTTTCGTGAAAGTTATTTTTCTTTTGTTGCCTAGGGTCACCCTGTCAGCAGCAACATGTGAAACTGTTCATAATTAGCTGTTCATAAAATAAATCCTAGTATTCACAACATTTTAAGCAATTAAATATTTACACTGAAACCATACTCTGTGTTTTAGTCAGATTTCACAAAAATTGCAGCCTGAAGCTTCTCTCACATTTCACTGAATTCTCCTTTCTACACCTAAATTCCTTCTAAGTGCCTCAAATTACATTATAGTCAGGCTGGTCAAAATTACAGCCTTGGTCTTCATTAAACTAATTAATAGTTGTACCCAAATTGAGTCATTTCAGTCAAATAGCACTGGAAACCAGTTCTTTCTCTGTAATGTCCCTGCATTATCTAGGAAAGAATGGGACTGATACCAGATTTTTGTCTCTCCTTGAAGTGACTGACAGCTCCTCTGTCTATGGAGCCCTGGGATGTAACTCGTGTCTGATAGGTGCATAGGAAGACTGGGGGAAGAACACCAGAGAGCCAAGGGAAGTGTGGGCACAGGCTTCCTTCTCCAATATGACCTACACAAGAGTGCCCTTGACTGGTTTTGAATAGTATGTGCTGTGTAAGATATATTTAAAAAGGATTCTACTGCTAAGAGGGGAATGAGGGGGCCGGGGAAGCACAGTCTCACAGAACTAGACTACTTCCTATAAACTGGGATATTTTCATCTCTCTGCTTATGCTACATTTATAACATGCTTTCAGTTTTGAAAAACATTTTTACATGGCCTAAAGTTATAAAACCTAGAAAGATAGGTATATTTTAATAGCCATGGCAGAATTTTCTCACAATGAAACCTCTGTATCACAGAATTCATTCCAGCAAGTTGGCTTGAGGGGCTGGATGTCAGGAACATGGTGAAGATTATTACAGACTTTAGTAGAAGGTGGATAGATGATCTGTGATCTCCCTGCTTTTGCAAAGATGTCATGACTGGGAATTACATTGAGAAAGGAAAGTGACATTGAAAGAATTCCTACACCAAGCCTACACCTCTGCTGTGGGTAGGGAAGAGGGACTTCACACATCTCCCGAATGTGTTCTGACCCATGCATCCTGCCAGCTGCCACACTTCACTGAATCCTTGTAGCCACACTGGGAGAGATGGATGACTGTATCCATTTTAAAGGTGACAAAAACTGAACCTCATAAAATTTAAATGGAAAACCTGAGACTTGCCCAGAACTCTCCAGCTCCAAAACCAGTGATGATGGCATGTAAGCATTGCATAAATCAGCCTTTCTCCCCAAACTTTACAGAAAGCTTTTGCTGTTTTCGGAAGAAAGTACTTTATAAGTCGTTCTGTTTCTCACTGGGCATCATGTCGATACCTCAGTCTTTTTCAACCTCCTGTCCTTTCCTCCTTGTTGAGAGGTGAGCCACATCATCTGTCACTCCCAGCTGTGTTCATCCTCCTTGTTGATGAGGTCATTGGCCATGACTCAGCCGTTACCATTTCTCCTGCTTTGATTTCTTGGGCTGCCAACACAAACCCATGCTATTTTTAGTTTGCCTTAGGAAGATGAAGACAGCAGTCTAGTTTTCTGGTTTTAAGTTGTTGAATCAACTTGGCTTTCTCTCTTCATTCATGAATATTTTTCTGTGCTTCAAGCTGAAGTGATTTGTGTGAAGAAAATACCTCGTCATGGTGCTTGCATCTCTGGGACTCAATGGGGACTGACTATGGACTCAATTTTGATTGTCTTTCTTTTCAGTCTTCTGACTAGAATGCATCAGTATGAAACAATTCTTTCCCTCTTGTATCTTAAATAAAAGAATATTTTGAATAACATAGCTAAGAATTTTATTTCAAATGTACATAAATTATGAGTAATGCCGTTTGCAAGACAGAACAAATATCAAAAATAGATACATTTAGGTGTAGCCTTGCTTACTAGGACTAAATGCTTAAGAAATGACTTTGTTAAGTGAAAACTGTGCACATTTCACAATTTGGACTTCTGGAATCTTGCATCACATACCAGAATGCAGTTTATTGAAATATTCTTGATCATTCTAGAAAATGCAGAGTAAGAATGTGCATTTGTTTAGCATGTTACAGTTTATGAAGTGTTTTCATATGTGTTGTTTCACATTATTGATTCTATGAAATAATTTCTATCATCCCTATTTCCCATAAGCAAATTCAGATGCAGCATGCCTTAAACTTCATAATAGAGCTTTAGTTTCAAAAACATAAAATTTAGCAAACTCACTGAAGTCTAGCGCATGCAAGTAATTTTTTTTGCTACAAATAATATTGAAGAAATGATATTATCCTTTGGAAGAGATGATCTACAGGAAATTTAAGGTAAGACTAAATGGTGGCTGGTGCCGCGGCTCAATAGGCTAATCCTCCGCCTGCGGTGCCGGCACACCGGGTTCTAGTCCCGGTTGGGGCACTGGATTCTGTCCCGGTTGCCCCCCTTCCAGGCCAGCTCTCTGCTATGGCCTCGGAAGGCAGTGGAGGATGGCCCAAGTGCTTGGGCCCTGCACCCACATGGGAGACCAGGAGAAGCACCTGTCTCCTGGCTTCAGATCAGCGTGATGCGCCGCCCATTGGAGGGTGAACCAAAGGCAAAGAAAGACCTTTCTCTCTGTCTCTCTCTCTCTCACTGTCCACTCTGCCTGTCAAAAAATTTTTTAAAAAGACTAAATGGCAGCTAACACTGAGTCAACATCAGAGGGGAAAGATTCATGGAATTCAGCAGGGCTTTATAGTCTCCATGTGAAAAAAGAGGGCTGTTATTCATGAATTGATTTTCTCCTTCTCCTTTCCTTTCAGTAAAACTTCCTGCAGCTAACCACAATTGGCCAGTTCCAAAATGTTAAATATGACACAATTTCAGATTGTGTATAGAACTTCAATTTAATAGTCCTTGCATTAAATGGGACATGGAGTTCTGGAACTCCAAACAACTCTTTGATGTGCCAAATAATTTATTAGAGATCCTGCGATGGCACTATATGGTTGAAATAATTGAGTTGCAACCACATGACTTACTATTAACACCAGTCAATTCAGTAGAGAATGCTTGCAGTACCGAGAAACTGTAGCAGACAGCCTCATAGTAACTGTTCTAGACATTACTCAAAACCTTTCCTTCATGACCTCATTCTTTGCCTGTTTCACAAACTCTCCCCTACTTTCCTTCAGGGTGGAGGTTCTGTAGTTATTTCTTAACTTGTATGTGGTATTTCTTGTCCCAATTCATTATGCAGGGCTGGGATACTATTGTTAATAAAATAATAATAGTGTAGGCACACTTAATGTTCCAACTCTGTTTTCTGCCTAAGTTGGCCAAACTGTGTATAAAAATCCATTCATTCTTTTTTTATTTTATTTTTTTTTATTTTTTGACAGGCAGAGTGGACAGTGAGAGAGAGAGAGAGACAGAGAGAAAGGTCTTCCTTTGCCGTTGGTTCACCCTCCAATGGCTGCTGCGGACACCGCGCTCATCCAATGGCAGGAGCCAGGTGCTAGGTGCTTATCCTGGTCTCCCATGGGGTGCAGGGCCCAAGCACCTGGGCCATCCTCCACTGCACTCCCGGGCCACAGCAGAGGGCTGGCCTGGAAGAGGGGCAACCGGGACAGAATCCGGCGCCCCGACCGGGACTAGAACCCGGTGTGCCGGCGCCGCAAGGCGGAGGATTAGCCTGTTGAGCCACGGCGCCGGCCCCATTCATTCTTGGTATCAGAAAAATGTAAACATTCTACAATCTTTACTTCCACAATTTGACCTTTCTTCCCACAAGCTGTGAACAACTTCCACTGAAATAAACTTTTTCCCAGTCTGTTCTCCCAGATATCTTGTTGACATTCCTTGTCCTCTAATGCCATAAATAGTACAGAGGGTCAAAGTCTCCAAGCAGATACAAAGGTGTATGAAAGTTTTTGTCATTTAATATTTATTGAGTACTTGCTATGCACTAGATCTCCTTTGAGGGATGCAGTCTAATGAATGAATGGGATAACTGTGGATTTATAAATTATGCACAGTGTGGTTAACATAGAGGCAGACCCAGAATTTCATGCTGTGCTGCCCTTATCTGACGGGTTAATTCCTTTGATCATTTTCCATTTTCCATTTTTCAATGTTATACCCCTCCTGTATGCCAGGTGCTTTGGAGCTAGGTCCTCAGATAAAACTTGAATTTTAGATACTCTCACACCTTAAGAAAGATAGGCAAAATAAGCTGTTTGGGAGAGCCTGTGGGAGTTCCAGCTACTCCACTTCCAATCCAACTTTCTGCTAACACGCTCCTTAGGAGGCACAGGTGATGCCCTCCACATAGCAGACTCAGATTGAATCCTGGGCTCTTGGCTTCAGCCTGACCCAGTCCTGTCTGTTGCAAGCATTTGCGGAGTGAAGCAGTAAATGGAAGATATCTCCATCTGACTGTCCATGTCTCTGCCTTTCATGTAAAATGAAAACAAACACTTTTGTTTTTCAAAAAATAATCAGCTACATGGGAGATACAAGTGATGTTTTCTATAAATATAAAGTAAAAAATGGTAAGCTAGTATTTATTGAGATATATTATGCAGTCAGAAGTGTTTTGTAGGCTTTCACTTACATTGTCTAAGTTAGCGCTCCTAGGTGTTTTGGAGTATTATCCCTGTTTTACAGAACGGGGAAGAAGACTCAAAGATGATAAGCAAACTGCTGAAGATCTCCTTGTTTCTAAAACATTTTCTTTCCATTCTGTTTCACAAAAATGCCTTAGAAATGATACCAAAATAATTGAGTGAGAAAAACTTTGACCCGTTTAGTTGTTACCCCGTGTTCCAGTTTTATCTCCATTTCATTTATCTCTTTCCTGCCACCCACTAGAAGTAAGGTCATACACTGTAAACACCCTTAGGGTTTGGCCCTCATATGCTCTGTTATGCATATTCTGATCATTTCAAAACCAAGTTCCTCTGGATGTGGACCAGCACCTCCCTCCTGTCTCTCCTCTGATTTCCACAATCCCTGGTGGCATTCACATCAGAAATAATTAACTGAGCATGTCACCCTCCTTCTAAACCCTGAGCGTTTCCTACTGAAATATAAGCATGGCAGGCACCGTTCAATTCAGAATCTGTGTCCTTTTCAACAGCACTACTGGCAAACCCACCTTCATGGTTTCCTTTCCTGGAAGGGGATATTACAGCTCTGAAACATCTATTCACCATTGCAGCAGTTGCTGGATGTACTCACTGAATGATCCAAATTTCATCCTCTTACAATTTAACACTCTAAATAAATGCCAGAAAGCATTGCTACATTAGAAAATTACTATATGTCTGAAACAACTTGTGCATCAATATTTGTCATGCAGTCTTCCTCAGTGTAACATCTAAAGCAATACTCATTTAGCTGACGCACACTCTCTGCATGGTGTTTATCCAACAGTCATCACTCATGTTTGTTCATGAGGGGTTGGGGTGATGAGCCAAGCTGCTGTATTCTCAGCTGGGCCTGGAGCCTGCTTGGCTTGGCACTGATTAATGTTGTGCAGGCAGTGAGCAGTTTGTGGAGCTACCTTAGAAACCCAGTTAGCCAAAGACAAATAGCTGCGAGTCAGCTGATGACAGCGAGGGCAGTGGACTCTTGAGAAAGAGGAGTCTGTGAGATTCACAAGTCTGACTTCTAGCTATCCTGACTAAGGGGGAAGGGCGGGTTCTATCATAGAAGAAAGTTTTGGGTCTGGTTTCTCAGAAGGCACCTCAGGTTACGCTGATGTCTTTGGCTTTTGTGATGGGCTTATGCCCTGGTAAGTCCATTGCAAATTGAAAAGATTTTGTGTTAAAAAGGCATTTAAGGTGTGGCTGTTTGGCCTAAAGAGTAAGCTGTGGTTTGGAACACCTGTATCCATTATCAGAGTGTTTAAGTCCTGTCTCCAGGCCTGACTGCAGCTTCCTGATTACACGCACCTTGGGAGAAGCACAGGCAGTGGCTCAAGTAGTTGAGTCCCTGGCAACCTGGGAGATTGGAACTGAGTCGCCAGCTCCCAGCTCTGACTTGACTGTGGGCATTTGGAGAGTGAGCCAGCAGATGAGAGTTCTCTCTGCTGCTGAAGTAGCATAAAATGATTGCACTTAACACACCTAATCTCCTGAACAGTATAGCTTAGCAACAGAGCACACTGTGGAGTATTGGGTGTTTGTCCTCATGACGGGAGCTGCTGCTGCCCAGCATCAAGAGAGTACGGTGCTGCAAGGGCATGCCACTAGTCCTGGAAAAGATGACAATTCTAAATTCAGAGTACAGTTTCTATTGAGTGCATACTGCTTCCATATCATTGTGAAATCAAAAAATCACAAAGCAAGATCCCATGGACCAGGAACCCTCTGTATTTGTAAAATCCATAGTTTCCCTGTGCTTTGGGTCTCACCATATTTCAGCTTTCTTATGGAACTGACCTACTTCTCAGTCACTTCTAAAGACAAAGTGTACTTGCATTGGTAAAGCATATTGAGATGTTTCTTTGAAAGGTCTTTTGCCAAAAGAGCAAGCATTTGCAGCCTACTTCTTTCCCGAATGGATTCCACACAGAAAAAGGCTTTAATATGGTCCCATCTTGTATTTATTTTGCTTTATGGATGAGCCATCTCATTTCATTTCATTCCCCTGTTGCACTTTGCTGATTTAACATCCATTTCTTAACTCAGATTTTCACCTTTGTGACTTTTTCCACTCTTGAGGTTGGACAACAAGGAAAAGAACCATTGATCTTGGAACTGTGGGGAACATTTCAGCTGTACTTGGGGTGCTGTCCTCTTAATGTCATGTCAAAACTGAGAACAGAATATTTTTTCTTGTCCTTTCTCCCATGCACCACACAGATGGTTGTTGCTGGCTGAGAACACCTCTTTAGTACTTCAGGCAGTGGGCTTCCAAGTACCCCTCAGTTGCACCCCTCAGAGTCAAGAGTAAAGCATTTACCTCTTCTACTGGGTTTTGGTGTTCAGGACAAAAAAAGAGAGAAACAAAGATCACACTGGGATGCTTGAATTTCAATAGGGACAGAAAAACAATAGGAGGGAGGATTTCAGATTAGAATAGTCATTATAGTTGAACCTTCTTAAGGTTGGTATCCTCATATAGTCAGCTTCTCCTGTACAACCAACTCTGCACATAGATAATTTCACTTAAGCAATCTTCTCAATTTGTAGCTTTCTCAAAATGTTACATCCATCCCTCCTCTATTGTCTAAGAACTCCATGAAGAATTTAATTCCTAGAATTTATAAAGAAAATTTTATATTTGGGATAGGAATTAAAGGAAACAGTATCTTTGATTACTAAACACTAGTATTTGGTATAAGACCTTAATCCCCAAGTGCTAGATGCTATTTTTAGTCTGAAATATTAATGAAACTATCTGCCATTGGTGAAGATTTCTTTATTCCTACAATGAAAGGTACAAGGAACTATATCTGTCATGTCAACACCCACACTATTTACTCTGCATGAGCAGGTCATGAGCAAAGCAATATTTTGGTACATAAATTCCATTTTTAGAATTATCAAAAATATATTTATGGCTAAATATTAGTAACCATTACTTTCCCAAAGGAAAATAACCCCTCTTTATTGTCCGTGAAATTATCTTAGTATTGAACTCGGACCTAATGACCATTTCCTATCTGCTTTTCCGAAATATAATAAAATTGTCAAGACACAAGGCATAAATGATATAGTATAGAAAGATTTCATTTCCAACTTCTGAGTAGGGTAAGAGACTAAACACAAATATCTACTTTGTTCTCTCAAGAATCTTACTCAAAGGACAGTAAATGAATTTGTCCACAAGGACAAAGAGAACAGGAAGAGCCAACTGCCAGAATGTTCTGGAAGCCAGAAAGCAGAAGGACAAGTGGTTACTGACTTCCTGGATTCAGGAGGGCTGCACCCTAAGCTAGCAGAAGGGAATGGTGAGAAGCAGCATTGTATATACTGCAGAGCCCCCAAAAGATCTGGGAATTGTCCACAGGGGGTAGTTCTAGAAATAGAGGTGAGGCTAGAAAAAGAAATGTGGGTTGGAAGGTTGTAGAACAAGAACTTAGTCCCTAAGATCCTGTCCCAACCCTACAAAAGTAGGAAACTTCTCTCCCCTTACACTAGGATAGGACTGGAGGTTTACTCTTTTCTTTTTTTTAATATTTATTTATTTGAAAGTCAGAGTTACAGAAAGAGAGAGAGAAAGACAGTGAGAGAGAGAGAGAGAGAGCTTCCATTTGTTGGTTCACTTCCTAGGTAGCCTCAATTGTAGGGCGAAGCCAGGTGCCAGAAGCTTCCTCTGGGTCTCCCATGTGGGTGGCAGGAGCCCAGGTACTTGGACCATCTTCCACTGCTTTTCCCAGGTACAATAGCAGATAACTGGATCAGAAGTGGAGCAGCCAGGACTTGAACTGGCGCCTATGTGGGATGCTGGCTATACAGATAGCAGCTTTACCCACTACACCACAGTGCAGCCCCTGGAGGTTTACTTTCTGGAGAAGCTAAAGTCAAAGGCTTCTAGACTGGGAAACATCAGACATAAACAATGCCTGCTAAATGCTGAAGACACACACACACACACACACACACACACACACACATAGAGTATTGGCAACCTGGCTTGTCCCCTGCAGGCTGCAGGCTGGAAGGCGCTTTCCTGCGGAATCAGAACATCCCAAAAGGAGAGCCACAAAGAGGCTGACAGCTGAATTCCCTGAGAGAGATCCAGCCACTCACCCTACAGTCCTGATCGCCCTCAACAACCACACCCAGGCCCTGTTCCCAGTCAGCTTTGTGGTATGCAATCATTTTCAATGTTTAAATATAAATCAGCAACCCAGGAACATCAGACATCTGAGGGAATCCTCCAATGTGAGGACATTGCAGAAACAAAGAGGAAAAAATACCTTAAAGAAACGGAGGTTTTCAAAAATCGAACACTACTTATAAATACCTTCAAAAAGAGGTGATATAACATTCATAAAACAATATAATGCTAAAATCAAAGAATATTCAGTGAGCAAAAAGTATAATTTGGAAATTATACTAGTGATTGCAGATTATCTGCATAGGAGAGTTGAAAGATAGTTGGGGCTGGCCTTGTGGAGCAGGAGGTTAATCCTCTGCCTCTGGCACTGGCATCCCATATGGGCATCAGTTCTAGTCCTGGTTGCTCCTCTTCCGATCCAGCTCTCTGCTGTGGCCTGGGAAAGCAGTAAAAGATGGCCCAAGCACTTGGGCCCCTGCACCCATGTGGATACCCAGAAGAAGCTCCTGGCTCCTGGCTTCTAATCAGCCCAGCTCTGGCCTTTGTGGCCATCTGGGGGGTGAACCAGAGGATGGAAGATCCTTCTCTTTGTCTCTCCCTCTCACTGTCTGTAACTTTACCTCTCAAATAAATAAATAAGAAAGATAAAGTTGAGGATATTAACTAGAAAATAGAGAAAAAGGATAAAGGGCTGAAAATAAGACTAAACACACTAGGACAATTAGAAGATTACTTCAGAGGAACTAGCAACCAGATAATAGGAAATGAAAATAAAGGAGGATATCATCACTGAAATAATTCAAGAACATCTCGCACAATTGAATGACATGAATTTCTAGGTTGAAAGGCCTATCAGGTACTTAATACTGTGAATATAGAGCATACCAAGCCTGTCATCATACCACTTCAGAAAACTTGGAGCAAGATACAACTACAGGTTTCCCAAGGGTCAGAACCCAAATGGCCTCAGATTTAACCCCACTAGGAGGCTGGAAGCCAATGGAACCATGCTTTCGAACTTCTGAGTGAAAATGATTTTCACCTAGAATTTGATAACCATCTGCTCCAGGAAGTTAATATTGTGTAACAAAGTACTCCAAACCTTACTGGCTAAATAATACCCATGTTTATTATATCTCACAAATGTGGGGCTCAGGCAGAGGTTGGCTGGCCAATTTTTCCCTAAATTCTAATTCCATTTCATCATCCAGAACTTAAAGTCAAAGCCACTTCTAGCTGCAAGAGAAGCTGGGAAATGCAGTCATCATTCTGAGGATACACAGTAATGCTAAAATTCCATTATAATACATCAAGGAGAGGACAGACCTGAAGGACAGCAGGAGGGTCCACTGCAGCTTCATAATAACCAAAAGAAGAAAGGAAATGTGTTCAGGTTCTAAATAACATAGTTGGCAAAGATGAATGATTGTTCAAGCAACTTACAGCAACTCTTGGTAAAACAATTGCAAAGGGATGACTCTGAAGGTCTTCCCATGAAAGAAGTCTTGATATTTTCAACAATATTCTTACCACTGCTTTTGATGCAACTCATTTCCTTGGATAGTTTCTTGTAACAACTCCCAGTGATACATTCCCAGTATAGAGAAAGCACATCAGCAGAGATTTGACTTTCTGAATTTATTTCCACCATATTTTCCAAAACAATGACAAAAACACCTTCCTTTGAGCTCATTATTGAATGTCATGACATTAAAATATTCTTATGTATTTGTTTCAGAATTAAAGAAAATTCTATTTACCTTCGTTTACGAAAAAGAAACCGCTGCAACCACAGAGACTACCAGAATATTTCAAAAAATGGTATGTAGTTTTCCTTTTAAGCTTTCACCAATGTGCCTGTAATGATTGGCTATATTTTCTAAGAATCAAAAAAGGTGAGAATTGAATAATAAAAACCACAGAGTAAAATGAACAATGTCTCCACCAACAGCATTGCCCTTTCTGAGAGAAAGGCCAAGGTATGGGAAGTTCAGAGCTCAGGAGACAGGACATCAGTGAACATCAACAAAATGAGAGCTGAGCTAAAACAGGTCCTTGCAATAGCCCTGTCCTTTCTGATGATGCAGTCTCCCAAAGTTTCAGCTGGTCTTGATGCTTCAAGTTTTACCTGGGAAGGATGCAGCCTCCCACCTTGGACCAAGAGATGGTCTGCTGACTCAAGATTCTGATAAAACTCCTGTTTGATAAGCCATGGCTTGGTTAATGCGTAATGCATTGCCAAGTAATGTTTTCTGACACCGTAGTGCAGAGACAGCAAATTGTGTGTGTGTTGCTTCTCTGTTTTCTGAATCCAGGGGAACATGTTACTAATCAGCCCTGGCACTCTAGTCTTCTACACCCAGAATCTGTCCCAGCAGTGCTAGAAACAGTGTGTCTGACAATCATCATCAACACATTTGACTTGGCATGTGGAGCTGAACCTTTTTGCCACCCTTGTGCCATCTCTAATTAACAGTGTCGAGGAATTTCCTAGGCAACATGAATTTCAGCAAAATACATGACTAATAAATAATGTATCTCTTATAAGAAATATTTTATTCTTTTTATTTTTATTTATTTATTTTTTTTTTACAGGCAGAGTGGATAGTGAGAGAGAGAGACAGAGAGAAAGGTCTTCCTTTTGCCGTTGGTTCACCCTCCAATGGCCGCCGCGGATGGCGTGCTGCGGCCGGCGCACCGCGCTACTCCGATGGCAGGAGCCAGGAGCCAGGTGCTTTTCCTGGTCTCCCCATGGGGTGCAGGGCCCAAGCACCTGGGCCATCCTCCACTGCACTCCCGGGCCACAGCAGAGGGCTGGCCTGGAAGAGGGGCAACCGGGACAGAATCCGGTGCCCCAACCGGGACTAGAACCCGGTGTGCCGGCGCCGCGAGGCGGAGGATTAGCCCGTTAAGCCACGGCGCCGGCATAAGAAATATTTTATACAGAATAAACATTCTACCACTCTAAGAATAGATTTTAACTACATTAATAAAATGATCGCTGTCATTTATTGAATTCTTACCAAGTGCTGAGAATCTATGTGTATTCCAGCTCATCCTTTCAACAATAGACACAGTAAGACAAGTGCTACTATATTACTTCAGTACTAAGATACCATTGATCATAATAGCTCTGGAGAGTGCTAAGGGAAGGCAAAGGAAGAAAAACATTACAATATACATATTGATTGCAGCACTCAACCCAATATGGAATGTGCAAAAATATTTTTCTCAGAATTGAGGAGTTATGACAACATTCAAAGAAGGAGCTGATACAATAGATCAGTAAAGCCAAGAGCCTTGTCCTAGGTTACACACATAGTGAGTTACAGAGCTGGAACATTAACCCATATTGTCTAACTCCACTCAGATGCCAACAGCAATAATACAGCCACTGGTCTGTGATCTGAGATTATCTAAAGCAAGAGATCAGTCTCACATCTCTGAATGTATTCCTAGCCAATAGTTAATGGACGGTAATCATCACAGATGTAAGTGAGCCTTGGCCCTTTGCACCTGCTCTTCCCCTTTGGTGAGATATTTACACAGGCCCCCAGTGCTGTCAAAGTTCTCTGCCAATTCAGACTATTAAGAAAACCACAAGGTCTCATCTGTATGGAAGAGTATGAAGTTCTAGAAAGCAAATAGCCGATAATCTTTATATTTTAATTTGGAAGGGTAAAACACTGCCAAAATTAAAAATCAGGATAAAGATTGGACAGTATACCTTAATTTCTCCAAAATGTGTAGAATAAAAGGAGAAAATCAGATGTACATAAGGATGATTAGTAGAAAGTACACCAAAGTCATTATATTTGGTAAATTATAGGTGAATATTTTCTCCACTCCACCTTGCTTTTTCTGTATTCCAAGGGTTTTTTTTTTTAAATATAAATAACCATTTTTTAAAAGTCTAGGAAAAAACGGGATGTAGGAACATTAAGTATGTGCCTGAGGTTACATAGCCACAGGTACCAGATTAGGGCAGGAAAACAAGCAATGGGATTCTTCCAAAAGCCCGGTCTGTGACCTGCTTTTCCTCCACACGGCTCCCATGCCAGCACTGCCCTCTTTGACAAGACCCACTGATGTCGACATCATTTTTCCATCCATGACTAATGCAGCAGTCTTTTGTAAAATTATAAAGACCAGAGTAAGACCCTCCAAAAGGTACCCAGCATAACTGATAACAGACAATTCTCTTTTGTGTTCTGCTGTCTTGACAATTCCCTTTAAAATTCAGATTTGAAGACAAAAAGGGTGAAGGGAGCTAGAAGGAGGGGCTCACCCCTGGCTTCCTTTAGATCTGTATCTAATGAATAGATGCCAGAAGATCATTCCTTTTCTTTCCTTTTCTTGGAACTTGCAATCCTTAAAACAGAATAAAATGTACACATTGTCTAGGACTACCTCTTTGAAGATGCTTCCTATTTTTCTAAATATATGTTTCCAAGAGGATCTTTCCTCTTTTTAGTGCCTTGTGGTTACTCACTATTTAATGCTGTGGTTTTATTCTGTTGCACCTCTTCCTATTTTCTGTTGCTTTTCTTTGCTACAGATTCTTTTTTATATTATGCAGCATGGAACCTGCCTACCTACACCAAGTTATTTCAATTACTCCCTAAGGTCTTTATTAGACATAGGAAAAGTCAGCTTTCCACATTCTGCATATTTATGGCTGCACTTATTTTTCAGAACTGGCAAGAGAGAGAGAAAAGGGAAGAAAGAGTTGAATGGAATATTAAAATGTTTCTTAAAAATCATACAAAAGGAATTAAAGAAATAGCTCCTATTTTCATCTTGATCTTTATGTAAGAGAGCTCAAACATTTTAGAGATAACTCCATCGTGAACTACTGCAGATGATGCTAAAGTATTTTAAAATGTGAAATGCAGATGTTATCTTTAACTCAGGGAATAATCCTCTGAGTTAGGAATGGTCAGTGTCCTATCCAGTCTTCTTTACCATCAGTCAAACAGATGGATTGCATTGGCTCTTACAACAGGAAAAACAGCCTGGGGTCAGAGGTGGCCAGCCCCCTGAAGCAGAAAAAAAAAGGTCAAAAGCCCATGGAGCCCCTGGATCCTTAAGAGAACATCCCCTTCCTTCTTAGAGATGGAAAGCAAGGGCCCCTCTTGGCTGCCTCATAAAATCTTCTCCTTCTCTGAAATGTAAAATAGGCTGGTTTTGCATTTAGATCCTGGAACTGGTATGTGACTTGAGCCAGTCCTCTCATCTCCCCAGACCAATGTGCAATTGTAAAATGGGGCGATGGTTTGGGGGGCACAGTTGTCAGAGGCCCCCACATCTCACTATGGGTTGCCTTGGCCAAAAAACAGCTAGAATGAGCCAGCTTCACCCCATCCTCCAGGGGTAGGGCTGCCCCTAAACTCAAAGGGATGAGGAGGGGCCAGGGTAGTACAAACCTTTCTGCAACAAAGCCAATTCCCTAAAGATGATATTGTGGGGATCATCACAAAACCAAGTGTGTGACTGACACACCTAGGGCCCCCTTTGCACAGGTAGGGTGTGAGTGTCCCTGCTGTGCAAAGGGGGCCCAGTGATTATGAAGTCAGGGCAACAGAGGGATCTTTGGGGAATGAGAAGTAGCTGCTGCTAGGGAGGGACTCAGGACCCCACTGCGGGCTGGAGAGAACAGAGGACAGGGCATTTCCACTAAGATCTGGAACCAGACAAGGATGTCCACTTTCCCCCTTGCTATTCAATGCAGTCCTGGAAGTTTCAGACAGAGACATTACATAAGAAAAATAAATCAAAGAGATACAAATAGGAAAGGAGGAAGTCAAATTATCCTTGTTTGCAGATGACATGACCCTATATATAGGAAAAGCAAAAGATTCAGTCAGTTGGGTGATAGCTGCTTCTTGCTCAGGACCTGGGGTTCCTGAAAAACCCTAGAGATAAAGCTGAACATCAAGATGTTATTAATAGAGGAGATAAATGACCTCATGGATGTTGTGATGGGAGACTCTGTGACTCAATTCAGTGAGTTAATTTTAGTATAAGGTTGATTTACAATCACAAAATCAGGGCAAGGAAACTTGAAGCTAAGGGAGGGAGGCTGGGAGGCTGTGGAAACCGGGATCTGATGATCTTGAGCACCAGCATCCACATCAAGGACACTATCAGGGGCTCAGTCTCATCTCAGTGCACCTGCTCACAGGGAACAAAAGATTAACTTCAAGTGTCTAGATTTGAAAACTAGAGATTGTTAACATTTTGCTAAAGTGCATATGTTTGAAGCCTCACCTACTCATCTCCACCCCTCATCCCCTTACTGCAAACCAAATTTGGTTCTGAACATCTTAGGTTCTCCACCCACCCCAACCCCCACCTCCACACTCTAAGAAAAAGCTTCCTCCAGTTTGTTGCCTTCTTTGGGCAAGAGACTCTACAGACCTAGAGAAACCTAGAGAAAGGGGAAAGGAGAAAAATGCAGGTAACCTCCATAAGAAAGTATTAAGAAGGTTACAGGAAGAGGAGGGATAGAGAGAAGGGATGAAGAAAGAGACTTGGAGGAGAGAGACTCTGGAGCAGAACCAGAGTGATGGGAGAAGATAGAACAAGCGAGGGCATTTCTCAGCCATGCAGGGAACCTGTGTGTCCATGACAAGTTATGTTAAGAGTACAGCTCAGAACTCCCACTTGGAGGATGGCTGAACTGTTTCTTCATTATACCACGACTCTGAGAATGATCTACAGAATAATGCTGGTAGACAATTGAACTACTCTGTAAACCACAACACAGGACCACTCACTCTTTTGGTTTTTTTAAGATTTTATTTTTTATTAGACAAGTAGAGTTATAGACAGTGAGAGTGGGAGACAGACAGAAAGGTCTTCCCCAAATGGCCGCTACAGCTGGTGCTGGGCCAATCTGAAGCCAAGAGCCAGGTGGTTCTTCCTGGTCTCCCATGCGGGTGCAGGGGCCCAAGCACTTGGGCCATCCTCCACTGCCCTCTCGGGCCACAGCAGAGAGCTGGACTGGAAGAGATGCAACCGGGACTAGAACCCGGCGCCCATATGGGATGCTGGCACCACAGGTGGAGGATTAGCCAAGTGAACCATGATTTTTTTTAAGGATGGAGGGAGAGAAATGGGGAGAGAGAGAGAGAGAGAGAGAGAGATCTTCCATGAGCTGGTTTACTCCCCAAGTGTCTTCAATGGCCAGGACTGTGACAGGCAAACCAAGAGCTAAGAACTCCATCTGGGTCTTCCCCAACATGGTTGGTAGGGTTTCAAGTATTTGGCTCATCATCTGATGCCTCTCAGACATGTTAGCAGGAAGTTAGATTGGAAGCAGAGTAGCCAGGATTTGAACCTGGTACTCTGATATGGGATGTGGATATTTGGTGGCTTAACCCATTGCATCATAATGCCCACACCAGGACCACTCATTCTTATTACTCCCAACTGAAAAACCAAGGGGGAGGCAATCATGAATTCATGGGACTGATCCTTATGCCAACCTTCATTTTGACTACCAATCACTGCAGTAGACAGAGAGAGTGAGAAGATGAGACGCTAACACTTTGCTTACAGCTCAGTTTAAGCCCTGACCTCTCACTGGCTGGTTCACAACCTTGGTGAGTCCCTTCTCCATTCTGAGCCTCAGTTTCTTTATGTGTAATATAGGGGGTTTAAACTAGATAAATTGCAACCTCCACCCAAGTGCAGTAATTCTGAAACTGTAAATCAGAAAGTTTTAAACTAGCAACCTAGAGGCTCCTAAAATGTCTAATTTTTTATTCTAATTTAACTTGTTGCCAACAATAAAAATTGAGAGATTTTCCATAAAATTTAGTCTTCTGCTCATCTTGGAGAAACAGCTCCTCCGCTCATACTGGGCCACACTCCTTTTTTCTCTAGCCTAGGATGATAGAAGGTACTTCAAAAAGTTTGTGAAAAATGGAAGTAAAAAATAAGCTTATTTTTGGCCAAAATATTTGCGATCTATGCATAGTTTTTTCACAATACACAGTTCCATGAACTTCTTGAAGACACCTTCATATGCCTGGATTTCAAAATATTTTTGCACCAAAATCAACATCTTTTACTTCCATTCAAATGCACTTTTTGAAGTGCCTGTGTCTAAGCCCAGGTTCTTACTACCCCATTGCAGGCTATTCCCATGTTTAACATGTGATGCACCTGTTAATAATCCTCTGCTTATTTTCTCTTGTTAATATGACTTTGGCCTGTCTATTGCACACGGTGTTAGCTGGGCAACCTAAGCTGAGTCAAGGAAAAGATCCTTTTCTCCCTTATAGTGTACAGCAGAAGAAAAACTGTACCCAGGAGGAGTTCTAACTAGAATATATGCAAGAGAGCAGAGCATCCAGCTGATAAGCTTAAAGAAAATCCGCAGAAAGGATTTTCCTTCTCAGTGAGACAACTGTCAGAGGAGCTTGCCCCGGGTCTGGAAACCCCACTATTCAGGATAACTCAGTGCCAGAAAGAACTGGTTGATGTTCTTTCAGGCCATAGATGGTCAACCCCATGTAGTTTACCTAGGAATATTGCAAGCCAACATGAGTCATGGCCCAACCCTCCAGGGCCATCATTAGCAGGATCAGTGAATGGAGCTGGAGAGGTGGCTATTATGATGCTTTCAGATCTTAGCTCCTACTAAGCACCTTCTGTAAGCCAGACATTACGCCAAGTACTGCACATACGCTATTCTCATTTAATTCACAAAGCAATTCCATTTTATAGATGAAACAACTGAGTTGCAGGATGGTTAAGTAACTTGCCAAGGTCCATTAGTTTATCGTGGTAGACCTTCCACTGTGTCTGTCTCATACTGAAGACCAGGCTGAGACACTCTCCGATTCTGGCCTCTAAGTCTCCAGCCTGCTGCCTAGGACAACCAACACCCATTCTGGGGTCAGCTGAATATTAGAACCACATACCCTGACCCAGTGTTCTATGCCAGCTTTCTCTACTGAGCGTGGTCCTACAAAGGCATAGAAGCAAGAAGAAAAAAAAAGAAAAAGAAAGAGAAAGATGAATACATTGACTATAAACATAAAGGAACTATTTGAAAAGAGGCTATTAATCCAGGCTTAGGTAAATTCCATTCCACATCTAAGGACTTATTTTTATACTTCCCCATGATCTCTGTTCTAGGACAAAACAGATTTTATACCTTTAAGTAACTAACTGGGCTTCTGCTATTGTATTCTTGCCAAAAATTGCATAACCATATTTAAGTCATGAGGAAACATAAGACAAACCCAAACTGAGGAACATTTACCAAAAAAAAAAAAAAAAAAAAAAGAAAGAAAGAAATAATTCTACCCCAGAAGTGTCAAGGTCATGAGACCGAGAGAAAAAAAAAAAGGACCAATGCATCAACCATCAGTCCAGATATTAAAGAAGACTAAAGAGACATATAGCTAAATAGAGTCTGCGATCCTGAATTAGATCCTGGTCCAGAAAATAGTCATTAAGTAGAACAATCAGTGAAATTTAAATAAGGTCAATAGATTAGAAGATAATATTAAGCCAGTATTGATGTCTTGATCTTGATCAATGTACGAGGATAATTAAAGAATTTCCTATTTATGGAATCCAGGTGAATTGGATGTGCAAAGCCTTTGCTATATTTTTGCAACTTTGAGGAAATTATTTCAGAAGGAAAATTTTGAAACTATGTTTTAAAAGCTCCAGAGGCGAGTCCTGCTGAGAAGCAGAGAAGTCACACGTGCCGAGCTGAAGTCAGTTTTCAGCAGCCCTCAGTGAGCCCAGCCATGGGGCTGCATATTTGGTCTCAAAACCTTGAGAGGAGGTGACAGAAATTAGTTATATGAGAACAACTAGGACATTTCTGTTTGTGGAGCCTTGATGTGGTATGGTCACAGCAACAGACGTAGATTGTAGTGCAGTGTTTGAAATTTTTGATCTAAAAGGCAAATGCTTGTGGATATATGGGGCCTTAAAAGCTGCTATGTCTCCTGAGGATCAAATATATCTCTGACATACAATGTTTAATTTAACTAAAGTAGAAACTTTTAGAAGAGAAACATATCAATATGATACATCTCAGAGAGAAGAACACAAGTCACCCTTTTATTGCTTATTCATGTATTTCATTATATACTTATTATTCCTACTTGTTTTGAAATTCAAATGATCATTAAACAATGGAGAGGCTCTGATCCGAGAGACTCTTTCCTAGGATTTATCCAGGCAACTCTCCCTGGTACCTTGTTTCAGGCAATCTGTCCAAGCTGGAGCAGGGCACATAGTGGTGATTATAATGTGAAGAGTATGTGATTTGATCTTCCTGCTTTATCAAGATTTTCATCCTATACTGCCCGAATCAGCATACCTGCAGAGGGAAAAATTAAGCAAGTGCCCTACATTTTTCTATGTAATTGTCAGTGGCCAGGGCTCCTCAAGTCCTAGGGGCCATCCTTCCAACAGTTCTATTTTCTTCAGGGCCTAAGATGAAGGGTTTCATGGGGACAGCTGTCTGCTACTTGCACTGACAGCCTAAGTGAACTGGATGATTCAGCGCCACCACATCCTGGGAGGTGCTTTACCTCTGATCTTCTCTTTTACTTCCTCACTCTTATTCTCCACTTGATTTTGCCCTACTCTCTTCTCTGCCCTTTCCTCTCCAATGTTTCAAGAGGTGCTAGAAAGAGAAAAGAGCCAAACAAAGCCTTGCCCTCCAAGAGATCAAAACCAATGGGAAAGGGAGAAAAATAAGGAAGAAATTTTGGTTCTAAGATGACATTAAAATAAAGGTGAGTTGGGGCCACTGAAGGTGAGAGGCACTTAACTCTGCCTAGAAAGGTAGAGGAAGAGGAGTTTGAGCAGAGAGCCCTGCAGGAATAAATAGGAATCCAAAGAGCACAGGGGAATAGTGACTCAGGGCAGGGAGCCTCTGAGGACGAAACATCTTTGGAGAAGACTGAGAGAGTTCAACGTGACTGAAGGATATTGGTGCAGCTATGTCAAACTTTGAGCCTGGAAGGTAGCTTAAAGCCACAGTGGAAGACTATTGCATTCTTTAAAAAATGCAGGCTTTGGGAAATAATTTATCTAGGTTGTCACTGAAATTCAAAACCATACTTGTGAATTTAAATTTTCAGTAGTAGAAATACCATCAGAAACTGTTACAACAAAGGATTATTAAGTGCCTACTATTTTGAGCTTAAGGTCAATACATTAGTCTGAATGTTTCTGCTTATTACAAGCAAACATTTCTAGAGAAAAAAAGGAAGTTAAATTTTGCATAATGGATTTTTAACTAGATTGGACAAATAGCTCTCCTGGAAAATGCCTTCAAAATCATAAAAATGCAAGAAAAAACCCTCATTAGCTTAAATCTAATTCCTGTTAAATAACATTATTAGATTTAGCTTAGGTCACCATAGGACACCATATTTTCTGTGAATGTTTCCTACTCTTCATAATGCATTCAGGTTTCAGGTCCCTGGTACAATGGAGTAGACACACTCCACCCTGTCTCTCCCACTGAGTAGAACTATAAAACCTGGACAGAATGTATGGGATAGCTCCTGGAGAACTCTGGACAGTAAACAGCAGTCTGATTGAAGAAGAAAACCAGAATCAGTATTGCCATCAAATCAGCAGTGAGGTTAGCATCTTCTTATTTTCTGTTATCTCTCAACCTGGACTTAATGCAGCACCAAACACAGAAACGAGCAGTAGCCCAGAGAGAAATCATCTCAGAAGCAACATGGGAAAAGGAACTGCTGGCAGTGACAGCAGCAACAGAGGGGACCTGTGAGTACCTAAAATTCTGCCGAGGAAGGAAAGACTACCTCCCTGGCTGGAAGAGAGCAGGGTGAATTCCCCATTGACTTTTTTCTCACTCCACCCAAGAAGCTTTTTCCTGACAGGCAGAGTGGACAGTGAGAGAGAGAGAGACAGAGAGAAAGGTCTTCCTTTGCCGTTGGTTCACCCTCCAATGGTCGCCGCGCTCCAGAGAAAGATCTTTAATGACCATCTATCGTGTGCTTAACACTTTAGGAAAAATTTCTACTTTCAAGGAACTTATTGTCATATGCACCCAAAATATGCAAAAGATGCAAGACTCTACACAGCAAAACATCAAATACAATACAATCAGGAGTCAAGGGCATAGGACAAACAGTATTATATATGGGGAAGAAAGGAGCATAATTAGTGTTCAGTGACATAAACTGGAAGCCTATTCGTGGGGAAGAAGAGGCATGAGAAGCTGAGTGTGAGAATATTGAAAGGGAGAAAGAGAGAAAAGGAGGGTTTGCCCCAATTATCCCGATTCCATTGGTTTATAACTGTATACCCTGCATCTGCACGTGCATGCGTACACACACACACACACACACACACACACACACACGGGAGCATACACACAGACCATCTTTCAGAAAGAGAGGGAAGGAGGGAGGGATATAGAGTCACAACATTAATCACTCAATTCTGTTGCTTTTCAACCTACAAGGAAACACAAACTGTAAATTACTGCCAATTATGCAAACATTAAATTTTAAAATAATTAGTGCCCCTGTTATAATCAGCCAACAAAAACTTGGGAAAAAACTCAGAGGTATTTAAGATCAGTTGATTTTGTGTCACCTTGTAGGTGGGAGGACACAACTGGGACAAGTGCAAACATGACCCACAACTTTATTTTGTTGGGCATGCACAGCATTTATTAGATGAGCTGAATTCACTGCCAATATCTAAGCCTTGAGAGATGCTAAATGAAGTCCCAGATTTCCAACTTCCCTTGTGAAATCAGAAGACTGGAAACACCACCCCCTGTTACCTCCATTCTGAAAGGCACAGATCCATCATGGTGAGCAGCGGCTGCTCTGTCTAGATTGGGTTAATCATAACTTTGCCTGCCAGCCCTGCAGTTGTCACAGCTTATAGTTTCTGGTCCAGATCATTTCATGGCTTGCTTGAGTGGAATTGTGGTTGATCAACTAAAATGTACCCATCATCCTTCTCTTAGATTCTCATATAAGAGCTAAATAATATAATTCAGATTCTTATGTAGCAACTAAAAAATCTATTTTCAATCCTTGCTAACATCTAGCAGTAACAGACACTACATTAATACATTGCCCTCTGAAATGGATTACTGGCTGGGATGCTGCTCACTAGCTCCAACACCTTGAACAAATCTCTTTCTTCTCTGGGCCTCATCCCTAAAATGGGTTACCTGACCAGACACTCTGACTTCCCATCCAGGGCCAATGCTCCACCTGCTCCCTGTCTCTAAGGGGTGCCAAGAGGCAGAGTTAGGAAGCCAATGATGCTGAAGCTGGATACCCCTCACTTGCCTGACAGCCACATATTTGCAAAATTTACAGACATACAAATATTTAATCACAGCTGGTTAAGAACCCTGTTTCTTTCCACTCCTTCTAATGCAAGGTCTTGTTTTGTGTTTCATGTTCTTTTCTTTAAAGAAAATCCCCCCAATGGTATAAATATCAAAACTTACAAAGGCTGGATCTATCCCAGTCCTATAGAGATAGTTGTCAGAACTATGGCATCAGGCTGCAGATTTGTCTCTGAGAAGTGTGTACAAAGCATCAGGTTCTTCCTTGGGAATGAATGAATTTTCTTAGGACCTACAGAATGGAAACACTTGATTTTCTTCCAGGATTCAATTAAACACCACTTTTTCAGGACTTCTCTGAATCCCTAACACTTTATATTCATTGCTTGTTTAACATCTATAAGCTTTGTAAGAACATGGATTATGTCTTTTCTATTCACTGTCCCCGGCACCTATGACAATGCCTGGCACGTAGTAAACACTCAAGAAATGTTGCCAAATTTAGAATGACTTTATTTATGAAGAGATTTTTCATTTGTATGTACTCCATCTTTTTCCATGAAGAAGTTGAGACTTTGTACCTACCCTAAACCAGGTACTAAAATTTACAAGCTAATTTAGGAAGGCATTAAAACTGTGTTATCAGTTGATGTGAATGAAAAGATTATATGGCCGGTGCCATGGCTCACTTGGCTAATCCTCTGCCAGCGGCGCCGGCACACCATGTTCTAGTCCCAGTTGGGGTGCCAGATTCTATCCCGGTTGCTCCTCTTCCAGTCCAGCTCTCTGCTGTGGCCTGGGAAGGCAGTGGAGGATGGCCCAAGTGCCTGGGCCCTGCACTCGCATGGGATACCAGGAGGAGGCACCTGGCTCCTGGCTTCGGATCGGCGCAGCACGCCGGCCATGGCAGCTATTTCAGGGGTGAACCAATGGAAAAAGGAAGACCTTTTTCTCTGTCTCTCTCCCTCACTGTTTAACTCTGCCTGTCAAAAAAAAAAAAGATTATTAAGGCTTCCTGCCATGGTGAACACTGGAATACTGACCCAATGTTGGAAATGTAAGCTGAAATTAAACTATGGAGGGATAGCCAATGCTGAGACTGCGTAAAACTATTTTCTCCAATACACTATATTTGAACCAGAGTTCAAACTTTAAAGACCCTTCTGCGTTCTTTCCTTCCATAATTGCTGACCAGTAAGTTCTCCATTGGACCACCTTGACAAATAATAAAATGCCAAAGTGCTGGGGGAAAGAGAATTCTGTGCGCATAGTATGGATACTAACCAGGAGAAAACCATCTGAGTAAAGAACAGGCAACTCCTCGCTCCAGGGGCCACCCATCTTGACCTAAGTCACAAAGGCACAGGTGGTGTTGGGTAGAGGGTGGGGCTGCATGTGTGGCACGCCGTCACATGTTCCCATTTTCCTCAAGCTCTAAGGGTGCTCTGTTCCTTGAATCCCCAGCTTCACTCTAGATAATGAGGAAAAGTATTGGTCTGACCTCATCTTTTTATTTTTTTTATCCTCTCCTGGCTTGAGATTTCATTAGTTTTCATTTCTCATTAAGAGAAAAATCAAGAAGTGAGAATTAAACACCTCCTGTTTTATTATCCTTCTGTAAATGGGAAGTTGGGAGTCATGGGGCTGGAACTGGATGAAGAGCCCAGCCTACCAGTGAGCTGTGGAGGCATCCCTGGGCAGCATGCAGGGGCCACACGCCTCCTTCTGGAGGGCCAAGGGAGCAATCAACGTCCAGAAATGCTTTGTTTGTTTGTTAACTTCTTTACTTGAGAGGTACAAAGCCAGAGGACAGAGAGAACGCTCCCATCTGCTAGTTCACTCCCCAAATATCCACAATGGCTCTCTGACTGGGAACAACGGTAGGAACCAGGAACTCAATCCAGGCCTCCCGCATGGATGGCAGGAACTCATTCACTTCAGTCATCATCACTGCAACCAGGTCTCTATTAGCAAGAAACTAAAAGCAGAAGCCAGAGCCGGGTATTGAACCCAGGCACTCTGATATGGGGCATGGGCACCTTAACCAGTCAGTGTCTGAACTGCTAGACTAAATGCCCTTCCCCAGAAATACTCCAAGTCTCTGCATTTAGGACTCAGTTTTATAAAACCAGGGACCTTCCCCAAGCAGAGACAGTAGGCCTCAAATCTCATTAGATTTTTTCCTCTAGTCAAGCATTGGGGTTGGGTTGCACTGACCTTTCAAAACTATTCTTTTTCTTTTTTCTTTTTCTTTTTTTTGACAGGCAGAGTGGACAGTGAGAGACAGAGAGAAAGGTCTTCCTTTTGCCGTTGGTTCACCCTCCAATGGCCGCTGCGGCCGGCACACTGCGCTGATCTGATGGCAGGAGCCACGTGCTTGTCCTGGTCTCCCATGACCTTTCAAAACTATTCTCATCATTCAATTACACATCTATTCCAATGACACTATCTTGCAGGTGTATAGGCTGTATCCACCACCCATTTGTTATGGGGAAGTCTCCTTCCTGGACACAAAAAGGCAATAAACTCACATTGGGGTTCACCCTTCCTAGACTCCACTCCAGAGGAGCAGTGCCCCACAGGGTGTCAGAGCTCAGCCCTGCAGACAAAAGGGACTGGTTTTATCTGTGGTTCTCTGAATCAGTAGTTGTGACTTTGGGCAAGATGCTGAAGTCACTCTCATTTTCCTCATCTATAAAATGGGAATACTACAGAACCTACAGTACCTGCCCCTCACAAGAGACTAGGGCTTAAATATGCTAATAGGTGTTTAATAGGACCTAGGAAAAAAATAAATATTCAATAAAGAAAAGGTAGCATATATACATGATGGAATTTCATTCAGTGATTTTTAAAAAGAATGAAATTCTGTTATTTGTAGCAATGTGGACGGAACTGGAGGACATCATAATTATAATTACAATGAGAATGATAAGCCAGGCATAGAAAGACAAATGGTGCCTGTTTCACTCCTATGTAGAATCTAAAAGCTTTGATTTCATAGAAATAGACAGTAGAATAGTGATTAGTAGGGCTAGAAAGGGTAGGGGGAGCAGGAATTGAGGGAGGCTGTTAGAAGGAATAATTTCTAATATTCTACAACACAGTACAGTGACTACGAGTCACAGCCATTTATTACATTTTTTATAAATAACAAGAGAGGAGTTCAAAGACTCCCAACACAAAGAGAGGATAAATGTATAAGGAGATAAGGCTAATTACCCTGATATGATCATTTCACATTGTCTACATGTATTGAATTATCACACTGTATCCCACAAATACTTGCAATTATTATATGTCAGTAAAATGGAGACATTACAGGTGGTAACATGGTTTGGGGGAGAATAGTCATGCCCATGATTTCAGGAGTTCAACTGTGTCACCTCAATAATCTGAAACTTACTCTGGCCAGACTGCCTGAAGGAGTGAGCAGGAGAACCGTGAGGAGACTAAAATTCCTGCAGGGAGAAAAGTAGTATTCAAAGAATTCTTTTCATGGTCCCTCTAATCCTTCAACTTGTTCCTTCATACTTTGATTAGTGGGTCTCTTTGGTGATAAATATATACCTTTTTTTCACATGCTAAGAAAATGTCTTGAGACTCTCAAATCGAAAGAAATTTTGGTTATGTTAATAAAGTATCCAATAAACAGAAAACAATTAAGGATTCTAGGATAAAGCACTATAGAATCCATCAGCAGCAAAATGTTTCCATCAAAGTGATGGTCTGGATGACCTTTGACTTTGCAATGATGTTTCTTCCATGAGTTCAGCCAATCAGACTCCGATATTGACAGTCAAATAGAACTCACTGACTTTATTTTCTTAATTTTAATTATTCAGGTGCATCTTCCCAAAATGTGAAATCACTTATAGAAAGGTAAGTAGAAGATGAATATAAGAAGTTGATTTCTCATTTTAAAAAAGGAATAAGAGCTCTCTGTTTTTGCCCCGTAACCATTTTTTAAAAGATTTATTTTATCTGAAGGACAGAGTTACAGAGAGAGAGAGGGAGAGGGGGATATCAGGAGAGGAAGGAGTGGTCTTCTATCCACAGGTTCACTCCTCAAATGGCCACAATGGCCAGGACTGGGCCAAGCCAAAGCCAGGAGCCAGGAAGTTAATCCAGGTCTCCCACATGGGTGCAAGGGCCCAAGCACTTGGGCCATCTTTCACTGCTTTCCCAGAATCAATAGCAGGGAGCTGGACTAGAAGTAGGGCAGCAGGGACTCAAACTGGTGCCTATATGGGATGCCGGCACTGCAGGCGGCAGCTTAACCTGTTACGTACAATGCCAGTCCCCTCATAACCATTGTGAATGAGCATCAATATAGCTTGTTAGTCACTATCCAACAATGGGAGATACTTTCTGGGCCATTGAGCATAGTAAGCAACCAATTTGTGTGGTCCTCAGAGAAGGATTATAAAAATGCAAAGTGGGTAAAACTTTGGTCTGACAAAAGTAATTGAGAAGATAGAGGGTTGTACCATGTGCCTGCTTTATGAATCAGAAAACATTTTTGTGCTCATGTGGGGCTGAAAATTCAAAAGCAAGGCTCTCATTCCCCTGCATGGAAGGCTCAGCAAGCTTTTGCCTTTGCAAACCTGACTACAGGTCCACAGCCGTTGGGATGTTCTACAAATCCGGACATAAGTGAGCCAGATCGCTCCCCTATGCTCACTCATGACAGACGCTGTGAAAGAGACCAAGAGGTTAGAGGAGTGTTTCTTTCCCAGGACTTCAGTCTGCTCTTTTCAGTTCTATGTGTTCATCTGGCCTTTCCCTAATGGGGCAGTGGATTATGGATTACAGAGAAGAGGAAAAGGATGATGGGCACGGTGACTGGCTATCCTAGAACAACAACAAAAATGTAGCAAAATGTTTGCCATATGAAGTTTTTTCTCCCACAGGCCCCGCCTGTGCTGCTGTTTACAAAGCTAGTATCTTACATTCAGATTTCCCCTACGACTTCTCAGCCTGTCTAGGAACCAGCTGTTGGACCACCCAGCCATCGTCAAATATGCTATGATTGGAAACGACGTCTGCAATGGGTGAGTTTTGAGAAAGAAGATTTTCAGAATTCTTTGGCGCTATGTTTTTTCCCCCCAACCCTTGCCCTCTCCACACCAACCACACTCCACTACAGTGGTCTGCTATTGACCTGAACTTCTCTATCTTAGAAGCAAATCCCAGACACACATGAAGTCCAGTCGCCACCTAGAAAGCTGAAAGCCTCTCCTGAAATTACTAGATTGGCTAATTCTCAACTCTGACCTCACAACGAATGGGTGTGCTGAGCAGTTATGAGTTATACCCCAGGAAATGCGATAGTACTAACCAAGGATCCAACATTGAGGATCATTACCTTTTAAATAAAATAAGGCAGAAACACAGTTCCCCTGCGATTATTCCTTTCTCACTCATATTTGGATAGACTTCCTCCTATGGAAGAGATGGTGAAGACCTACAAGATTTGCAAACACACTGCATGCAACTAACTCACAGCCAATCCTGTTCATGACCATGGCCCATAGCAAGCAAACACTTTTACTAAGCTGCCGATATCAGGACTGATTTCAAAATGCTGAATACCCTAGTTTCTCCACAACATTAGTTGGGCTTTATCAAAACCAAGGCGTATCCTTAAGAACACACTGTAGGCCGGCGCCGTGGTCCAACAGGCTAATCCTCCGCCTTGCGGCGCCGGCACCCCGGGTTCTAAGTCCCGGTTGGGGCGCCGGATTCTGTCCCGGTTGCCCCTCTTCCAGGCCAGCTCTCTGCTGTGGCCCGGGAGTGCAGTGGAGGATGGCCCAAGTGCTTGGGCCCTGCACCCCATGGGAGACCAGGAGAAGCACCTGGCACCTGGCTCCTGCCATCGGATGAGTGTGGTGCACCGGCCTCAGCGTGCCGGCCGCGGCGGCCATTGGAGGGTGAACCAAAGGCAAAGGAAGACTTTTCTCTCTGTCTCTCTCTCTCACTGTCCACTCTGCCTGTCAAAAAAAAAAATAAAAAAAAGAAAAAAAGAACACACTGTATACATGACTGCCATCATTCATGTGATGACCTGTGATTGTGACCAAAACATGATAATGCAATAATATTAATAACCACGACAACGATAATAATAAAAGGTAAGAAAGAATCCAGAGCACTTCTCCATAGCCACTCACACATTATTTTTGAAAACAGACAAGCAAGGCCAAGACAGGTGATACTACTTCGCCCAAGGTAGCAAAACTGATTAATGGCAGAGCTGGTCTCCAAACCACATGGTGCTGGAACCAGGCCCTACTGCTCATTGCCCACCCTTGGCTTACCAAGCCTGTGCTAAAATAAAGTTTGATGGTGTGAGAGTTTGTTTGCTCTTGCAGATAACTCAATAGAACTCTGCTAGTGAAGGAGTTGGAGACATCATCAGTGACGTGAGATCAGGGCTGGAGATAACACCCCGGTGGGATGTTGATATGTCTGACAGTACTTGGGACCCCTTAGGCTGGTTTACTGTTCTCCCCAGAACCCCAAGTCAACAGAGGCTATATGCTGGGGACCCAAGTCCTTACTTCTGTGATGAACCACCTGGGACTCTCCAGTAAGTAGCAATCACATCTCCAGGCCTGCCATGAGCCAAGAAGAGTCAGGCCACTCTCTATATCATTTTATCCTCACGTCACCCATGAGGAATCCGAGGCTCCGAAGGCCAAGGAACTTGCGGGTAATGCTATGGAGTGGCAAAGATGAAAGACTTTTGCAAAGCTCAGTCAAGTACCTTTTTCAAAGGGACATTTATTCTAATTCATCTGGCAAGCCTCAGGATGGAGTCACTTTCTCATTCACTGCTCACACATCTGGGGCACATCTCAGGCACCTGGAGCACCGCTGGGGTGCTTTTAATAACAGATAGCTAAATGAGGAAGAGGCTCACTCAGGAAATTAAGAGGCGAACTTAGAAAACTAAGTAGGGGCTATGAAGGCGATGACCATAACCTATTAAATGCCGGTCACATTCTGTTTTCATTTCTCGTCTCTCCCCTGTGGCTTTTAACAAAGTATCCCCAACAACAGGCAAATTACATTCAGCAGTGCAATCACCTGCAGAAAATCGGATTAGTTGGGACCACAGTATATTTCATCTCAAAACAGAAAATGAGCCACAAACTATGTCAAACCCAAAACAGAGAGTGCTGACTTCCTGCTAGGTCACAGAAGTGGTCTGTCTTGACTTCAAGAAACAATGCTCTGAGCTCAAAGCCGCAGCTGCATCACTGAAGATGCTGCCAGTGAGCCCCTGTCCTGCATGTTCTTCCTCCTGCATTCAGGAGTGTTGCTATTTCCAGTTGTCTGGTCTACCAAAAATCACATGTCCGCCTCCTCCCAGCCCAGGTTGCTCACTGCACCCCTTCTGAAGGAGCCTGCTTCAGGACCCGAGCAGGCCATGAGCCCGAGCAGCTACAAGGTGATCTAAAACCAAGAGACCAACAGATCAGGAACTAGTCCCTTCCAAAGAAACGGAACAATATTTTCCCTCATTCCTCCTGGGACGTCCATTCCAACCAGAAGTCATGGGAACGGTGTTGAATTCCTGCAGGATCTGTCAAAAGAAACTAAAAACACAGACCAGCACAATGGCGCAGTAGGTTAAAGCCCTGTCCTGCAGCGCCAGCATCCCATATGGATGCATGTTGGAGTCCTGGCCAATCCACTTCCGATCCAGTATCCCTGCTGATGCGCCTGGGAAAGCAGTAGAGGATGGCCCAAGTCTTTAGGCCCCTACACCCATGTGGGAGACACCGAGGATGCTCCTGGCTCCTGCCTTTGGATCTTTCTAGTTCAGGCCATCAAGACCATTTGGGGAGTAAACCAGAGGATTAAAGACCTCTCTTTCACATGCCCCGCCCCATAACTCTTTCAAATATATAAAATAATTTTTTAAAAAAAAGAAACTAAAAGCAAATTTATTTCCCACGATGAGAACAAGTTTTCTTTTCACACACTTGCAAATAACGAGACTTTTTTCACAGAAGCATCACCTGCTAATTTGCCCTGGACTGAGAGGTCTGGAAAGCAGCAACCTATTCAAACCAGAAGTGAATATTTAGAGAAGTGGTTCAAGAAGCACCAATGCAGACTGGAAGTCCGAACAAAACTTCCCCACCTTGGAGGTGGGAAAAATTCAGTGCATAGCTGGTGATGGTTCAGGATTGATTCTGAGGCCTAAAAGTCAAACAGTGGTCAGCTGCGATCCCTCGTAATTTGTTAGCGAACTGGGATGACATCCATGCACTGGGTAAATACAACACATAGCCTCCAAAATGGCATTCTCATTTTCTTTCAACACTGCTTTGGCATTCTTCTATCAGTTAAGTTTAAAGATCATCCACTGTGGGGAAAAAGGGACACTAACCCACTGTTGGTGGGAATCCAAACTGGTAAAGCCACTATGGAAGTCAGTCTGGAGATTCCTCAGAAAACTGAATATAATCCTACTATACAACCCAGCCATCCCACTCCTTGGAATTTACCCAAAGGAAATTAAATTGGCAAACAAAAAGCTGTCTGCACCTTAATGTTTATTGCAGCTCAATTCACAATAGGTAAGACCTGGAATCAACCTAAATGCCCATCAACAGTAGACTGGATGAAGAAATTATGGGATATGTACTCTATAGAATACTATACAGCAGTCAAAAACAATGAAATCTGGTCATTTGCAACAAAATGGGGGAATCTGGAAAACATCATACTGAGTGAAATAAGCCAGTCCCAAAGGGACAAATATCATATGTTCTCCCTGATTGGTGACAACTAACCGAGAACCAAAAAGGAAACCTATTGAAGTGAAATGGACACTATGAGAAATAGAGACTTGATCAGTCCTTGTCCTAACTGTTGATGAACAACTTAATACTTTATCCTTTTTAGTATTTTTTGCTCTACTTAATACTATTGGTTGAACTCTTTAATTAACACACAATTATTCTTAGGCATGAAAAATTAAACTGAAAATTGATCCCTGTTAAATATAAGAGTGGGAATAAGAGAGGGAGGAGATGTACAATTTGGGACATGCTCAATTGGACTTGCCCCTAATGGTAGAGCTGGAAACGTGCCAGGGGATTCCAATTCAATCCCATCAAGGTGGCATGTACCAATGCCATCTCACTAGCCAAAGTGATCAATTTCAGTTCACAATTGATCATAATGGTAGGATTAAGAGTCAAAGGGATCACATAAACAAGACTAGTGTCTGCAAATACTAACTGGTAGAATTAAAAAGGGAGAGAACAATCCAACATGGGAAGCAGGATACACAACAGACTCATTGAATGGCAGATGTCCTAAACAGCACTCTGGCCTCAGAACCGGCCCTTAAGGCATTCAGATCTGGCTGAAGAGCCCATTGAGAGTATTTTAGGCAATGAAAGCCAAGATACTCTGGCAAAATAAATAAATAAATAAAGACCTAAATGAAAGATCTCTGCGAGTGAGATCCCAGTGGAAAGAACGGGCCGTCAAAGAAGGAGGTACCTTTCTCTGAAGGGAGGAGTGAACTTCCACTTTGACTATGACCTTGTCTAAATAAGATTAGAGTCAGCAAACTCAAAAGGCTTCCATAGCCTTGGCAACTCCTGATGAGAGCCTAGGGAGATTACTGATGCCATAAACAAGAGTGTCAATTTGTTAAGTCAACAACAGGAGTCACTGTGCACTTACTCCTCATGTAGGATTTCTGTCCTTAATGCGTTGTACAATGTGAATTAATGCTATAACTAGTACTCAAACAGTACTTTACACTTTGTTTTTCTGTGTGGTTGCAAACTGTTGAAATATTTACTTAACATATACTACATTGATCTCCTGTATATAAAGAGAATTGAAAGTGAATCTTGATGTGAATGGAATGGGAGAGGGAGCGGGAGATGGTTGGTTGTGGGTGGAAGTTTTGTGATGAAAAAGCCACTGTAATCCAAAAGCTGTACTTTTGAAATTTATATTTTTAAATAAAAGTTTTAAAAAAAGATCATCCACTGTACAGGAATGAAAATGGATTATGTGTTGATGAATAGAAAGCTGGAGAAGAAAGGAGAGAATGATCCTGAGCAAGAATAAATGTCAGAGGCACAGAGGATGGAGTATGGATCATTTTTCTCTCTCCAGTGGAAACTGATCAAGAGAAAAGAGTTTAACTGGTGAGAGGAATGTTTAATTTAGACATTTTGAAGATCCCTATTTCAGTAAACACAAAATGCTGTAGATGCCCCACAAGTATGAATTTCACCACCTCAAACTTGGTGTGCAGGAAATATGACTTGACTTATTGCCTTAATTGCCAGATCTCTGATCTGAACTCAGCCTGCTTCACAATTAATATCATTTCTTCCTTTTTAAAATTTTTTTTCCACTGCAGTGATTTCTTGGTCAGTTCATGCCTAGAGGGTTGGAAACCCTCTGTTTCAATCATCCTTGTAGGTTTTGCTATCCCTCCTGCCACCCAAAAGTTTGCAGAGGTGAGAGCAGGTGAAACCGCTGCCTACTCTGCCCTTTGGTTCAGATCGGCCTCTCCTCTCCGGCAACTTCTGGCTTGGTCTTCAGCCTGCTGGCTTTTCTCCCAGACGTCCCACAGTCCCCCACTGAGCTCTCTAGCCACATACTTTCTGGATGTTCCCTGATTCAGAAAACTGAGCTGAAACCCGGAGCTGGACCTTGGCTATCCCCTAAACATTTCTGAAATCATGATTTTTATTTCAAGCAGTTTCCTCTACAGCTAATTTTCATTTAAATCTTATCTATTCCTCAAAGACCCAAATATTTTCCACTGATCCAGTCAACCAAGAGGGACTGCCTGTGAATTCACAGTCTGTCCCTCCCCTACAGCCTTTGTCACTTTCTGCTGTGCAAACACACAGCCCCCATGGACTTCAACAGGCAGAGTTCTTGTCGACTGCTGGCATCCATGTGATTGTACATGTCCATTCTGATTACCTCTGTGGTTGTACGTTTTTCATGCCACCTATTTTCTGTGTAGGTTATAGGAAGTTGTATTCATGGCTTCCTTTCCTGCTGCAGGTTCTTTGGAGAAAGATAAACTGTTTAATTTGGTAGCTCACTCAGTGCTTTGTACATAGTAGGAAATGAAAAAAATTTATCAAGGCCAGGCATTTGGTGTAGTCTTTAAGATACTGGTTGGATGGCCTCATCCCATATTGGTGTGCCTGGGTTCAGTGTCAGTTCCACTCTCAAATCTAGCTTCCCAACTATATACATCCTAAGAGGCAGCAAGTGTTAGTTCATGTGGTTGGATACCTGCCACCCACATGGGAGACCTGGATTGAGTCCCCAACTTCCAGGCATTTCGGTAAGAGAGATAGGGTCTCTCCCCCTGCCCCATCTCCTTCTAACTCTCCCTCTCCTTCTCTCCCCCCCTACTCTCGTTCTTTCTCTCCCCAGTCTCCCTGCCTCCCTAACTCTATCTCTCCCCCTCCCTCTCGAACAGAATAAATACAAGTTTTAATGTATTAAATAAATCCTCAGGTGAAAGTAGAGTAGAGCCACGCACTTTCAATAGCATAAGAAAGCAACAGGCAGACAATCTCCTCATCAGTGGAATATAGATACAATTTACCTGTCAGCATTACCAGCTTCTGTCTACTCCCTCATGCCTACTCAAAGTCTCATAATTTTTAATTTGAAAAAAGAACTAGTGGGATATTTTGGTTTTAATCTGTTGGAATAAAGGAAAATTAAATTATTCAAACTTTGCGCTTCTACCAGTGACAGTTAATAATATCACTGTCATCACACAGAGTGTACTTAAAAGATATTTGAAAGATTCTATCCATCTTTCCCATGATTTAATGTTACATTTTAATTTCTGTTCCCTCTCAGGAGGATTAACACTCAGCAGTCACTTTGTCACTTTTGGGCTCTTCTCATATCCTGATAGACAAACAGAAATAGTCAACACAGAATGAAGAAACTTCACAAAGACCAGATACTGAGAAACACAAAATCCTAGATTATTATACATCAGGATTGTACAAGTGATTGGCTTTTGTTTCAGAAGCATTAAATGAAAATGCAGTCATAAAAAATAAGCCATGTCCACTCTACTATAGAAACTAAAACGCCAAACTTTTGTTATCGTAGAAGACTGATTTTTAAGAACAGAAAACAGCAAAAAGCTGTGGAGATGCAGAGGCTTGTGAGTAAATGCCCTTTACCTCCATGCTCAGGGACTGGTGTTAATCCCAGCTTTCCAGCACAGGGGCTCAATTTGTCTCCTCAAAGCAACACATGAATATTTGAGGTACCCCAAGAGCATTTGTGCACTGCTGAAACCATGGATGTCAAACTTACAAATGACAGAGGTCCTCCGCCACCCAACACTCCCATCTGGAGTCACCTGTGTCTAAGGGGCTGTCGCCACCACAACCACCTCCACCTGTACCCTGACACACAGCACTAGGGGCTCCTGCAGGGGCCGCTACCTCCTTGCCATCCTCAGTCTCCTGGAAACAGAGTGTTCAGAGTTGCTTGGAACTTGGAATTTAACATTTGATGGGATTCAGAGAGTTCAGTCTGGCTGGGACTTAGTTCTGGATTCAAGTTTATAGTCACGATTCTCAGAGTAGGGGCCATAGCCCCTAAGAATAGGTAACTTCTCGATACTTATTTACAATGCAGGTTATTTTTTTTTAAACTTAAACAACAGAAATTTATTTTCTCATAGTTCTGAGGGCTCAAAGTTCAACATCAGGGTGCCAGCATGCTCAGATTTCTGTGAGGGCTCCCTTCCCAGCTTGCAGATGGCTGCCTTACACAACCTCTTCTTTGCCTGACTTATTTTTTAAAAAGATTTATTTATTTGTTTATTGGAAAGACAGAGTTACAGAGAAAGAGGGAGAGATACACAAAAAGAGAGCACAAGAGATCTTCTATCAGTGGTTCACTCCCCAAATGGCCACGAGGGTCGGTGCTGGGTCAGGCCAAAGCCAGGAGCCTGGAACTCTGTCAGGGTCTCCCATGTGAGTGTAGGGACCCAAGAACTACTGCTCTTTTCCCAGGCACATCAACAGGAGCTGAATCAGAAGTAGAGCAGCAGGGATTTGAATCAGCATTTGTATGCGATGCTGGGACTGCAGATGGTAGTTTAACCTGCTGTACCAGAATGCCAGCTCCAGAATTGTCACAGTAAGAAAAAGGATTCAGCTCTAACTCATGGTTTATTATTTTTTAAATATGCAATCAAGAGACCCCTGGTTTTCTTGTTTAAAAAATGACATATAAACATCTGCCCTAGGTATGGTAAGTTACAAACATTTAGAAAATTATAAATGATGTCACATATTGAGCTAGTTGCTATGTGAGTGCTGTATTGAGATCTTATTTTTTTTGCAAAGACATAATTTGAATCTACTCTATAATCACAGGCTTAATTCACCACTAACCATAATATTCAATAAATAAAAAAATAGGAAGACCACAGTTCAACAGGAGAATAAACAAGGGCTAACAGCTACAATTGTATTACAAGATGTCTGTTCATCCTGTACATTTCTTGGTATTCTGTATGAACTGCCACTTATCGGCGAAAACATGAAATGTGTCTTTTTGAGACTGGCTTATTTTTCTAAGCATAATGGTTTCAGTTGCATCTATTTTGTTGCAAAAGACAGGACTTTCTTATTTTATTTTGGTTGAGTTACTACTCATACTATTCCATAGTATATCTATACCACATTTTCTTTAGCTAGTCATCAGTTGATGAATATATGGGTTGATTCCATGTCTTAGCTACTGTGAATTGAGCTGCAATAAACATGGTATACAGCCGACTCTTTCATTTGCTGACTTCATGTTGTTTGGGTAAATTCCAGAGAGTAGGATGGTTGGGTCATATGGTAGATCTAGTTTAAAATTTCTGAAGAATCTCCATACTGTCTTCCATGATGGTTGTAGTTTACATTCCCACCAACAGTGGATTATGGTACCTTTTCCCCCACATTCGAACCAGCATTTATTGTTTTTTTGATTTCTGTATGATATCCATTCTAATTGGGATGAGATGAAACCTCACTGTGGCTTTTATCTGCATTTCTCTGATGGCTAGTGACCCTGAGCATCTTTTCACATGTCTGTTGGCTATTTGAATTTCATCTTTTGAAAAATGTCTCTTCAAATTCTTTGCCTATTTCTTAGCTGAATTGTTTGTTTTGGTGTTGTTGAGTTTCTTGACATTTTTATAAATCCTAGATATTAATTCTTTATTGGTTGTATAGTTTGCAATTATTTTTTCCCATTCTGTTGGTTGCCTTTTCACTTTGCTTAGTGTTTCTTTTGCAGTGCAGAAACTTCTTAGTTTGATGTAATTCCATCTGTCTATTTTGGCTTTGATTGCCTGTGCTTCTGGGGACTTTTCCAAGAAGCCTTTGCCTATGCCAATGTCTTGCAGAGCTTCCCCAATGTTTTCCTCTAATAATTTGATGATATAAGTTCATAGATTTAGACTCTTGATCCATTTTGAGTTGATTTTTGCCTAAAATGGAAGGTAAGGGTCTTTTTCCATACCTCTGCACTTGTAGATTCAATTTCCCTGGCACCATTTGTTAAACAGAATATCCTTTCTCCAGGGATTGATTTCAACTCATTTGTCTAAGATTAGTTGGTTGAATTAATTAGCTGATTAATTTCTGGGGTTTCATTGGTCTATGTGTCTACTTTTGTGCCAGAACCAGGCTATTTTGATTCTAACTGCTCTGAAGTATGTCTTGAAATCTGGTATTGTGAATGCTTCTGGCTTTGCTTTTGTTGTTTAAGGTTGTGTTAGCTATTCAAGGTCTCTTACGCTTCCATATGAATTTTAGCATCATTTTTTCTAGATCTGAGAAGAATGTCCTTGGTATTTTGATTGGGATTGCATTCAATCTGTAAGTTGCTTTCAGTAGTACGGTATTTTGATGAAATCAATTATTCCAATCCATGCACATGGAAGATTTTTCCTTATTTTTATGTGTGTGTCTTCTATTTCTTTCTTTAATGTTTTGTTATTTTCATTGTAGAGGACTTTCACATCCTTGGTTAAATTTATTCCAATATATTTAATTTTTTTGTAGCTATTGTGAATGGTTCTGATCTTACAAGTTCTTTCTCAATCATGTTAAATGCAAAATCTTATTCTCAGAATCTGATCTACTAAACTAGAATTCAGTGGGTCAGTTAAGAAATCCGCATTTAAACTACGTTGTGCCCTTTTTTTAAAATTAAAATTATCATACTAGAGATACTTTGTGAATTTTGACTTATCTGAGGCAGCCTACAGTCCCATAAAAATAACTTCACAGTATAAATACCTTTATTGAAAAGTTCTGTCAAAAAACCAAGGTTGCCTTCCCAAGTAGTATTTCAACTTGAGAAAAAGTTCATGATAATTTTTAAAAATTTACTTACTTTTTATTTTATTTTTATTTATTTATTTTTAATTTTTTTTTAACAAGCAGAGTGGACAGTGAGAGAGACACAGAGAGAAAGGTCTTCCTTTGCCGTTGGTTCACCCTCCAATGGCCGCCGCAGCTGGTGCACTGTGGCCGGTGCACCGCGCTGATCTGATGGCAGGAGCCAGGTGCTTCCTCCTGGTTTCCCATGGGGTGCAGAGCCCAAGCTCTTGGGCCATCCTCCACTGCACTCCCTGGCCACAGCAGAGAGCTGGCCTGGAAGAGGGTTAACCGAGACAGAATCCGGTGCCCTGACTGGGACTAGAACCCAGTGTGCCAGCGCCGCAAGGCAGAGGATTAGCCTGTTGAGCCACGGCGCCGGCCAAAAATTTACTTACTTTTAAAAATTTATTTGAAAGGCAGGAATATACAGAGAGATTTTCCATCCACTGGTTCACATCTCAAATGCCCACAACAACTGGGGTTTGGCCACATGGTAGCAAAGAGCTTGGAACACAATCTAGTTCTCTCACGTGGGTGGCAGGGACTCAAGTAATTGAACTGTTACCTGCTGCCTCTCGGGATGCAGAATAGTAGGAAACTGAATCAGAAACAGAGCTGAAAACTATGCAAATGATAAAGGATTAATAACCAGAATCTACAAAGAGCTCAAGAAACTCCACAACAAAACAAACAACCCACTTAACAGATGGGACAAGGACCTAAACAGATATTTTTTCAAAAGAGGAAATCCAAGCAGTCAACAGACACATGAAAAAATGTTCAGGATCACTAGCCATCAGGGAAATGCAAATCAAAACCACAATGAGTTTTCACTTCACCCCAGTTAGAATGGCTTTCAAAAAGAAATTAACAACAGATGCTGGCGAGAATGTGGGGGAAAAGGGACACTAACCCACTGTTGGTGGGAATGCAAACTAGTAAAGCCACTATGGATGTCAGTTTGGAGATTGCTCAGAAACCTGAATATAACCCTACCATATAACCCAGCCAAATTGAAAAATAAAAGAGCTGCCTGCACCTTAATGTTTCTTGCAGCTCAATTCACAGTAACTAAGACCTGGAATCAACCTAAATGCCCATCAACAGAAGACTGAATAAAGAAATTATGGGATCTGTACACTATAGAATACTATACAGCAGTCAAAAATAATGAAATCCAATCATTTGCAACAAAACAGAGGAATCTGGAAAACATCAGCTGAGTGAAATAAGCCAGTCCCAAAGGGACAAATATCATATGTTCTCCCTGATCAGTGACAACTGAGCACCTAAAAGGACACCTGTTGAAGTGAAATGGACACTGAGAAACAATGTCTTGATCAGCCCTTGTCCTGACTGTTGAGAAACAACTTACTATTTTATTCCTTTTAGTATTTTTTTGTTCTATTAATACCATTGGTTGAACTCTTTAATTAACACACAATTATTCTTAGGCATTTAAAATTAACTGAAAAGTGATCCCTGTTAAATATAAGAGTGGGAATAAGAGAGGGAGGAGATGTACAATTTGAGACATGCTCAATCAGACTTGCCCCTAATGGTAGAGCTGGAAACGTGCCAGGGGATTCCAATTCAATCCCATCAAGGTGGCATGTACCAATGCCATCTCACTAGCCAAAGTGATCAATTTCAGTTCACAATTGATCATAATGGTAGGATTAAGAGTCAAAGGGATCACATAAACAAGACTAGTGTCTGCAAATACTAACTGATAGAATTAAAAAGGGAGAGAATGATCCAATATGGGAAGCGGGATACACAGCAGACTCATAGAATGGCAAATGCCCTAAACAGCACTCTGGCCTCAGAACCGGCCCTTAAGGCATTCAGATCTGGCTGAAGAGCCCATGAGAGTATTTTAGGCTTGGAAAGCCAAGACACTCTGGCACAAAAAACAACAACAACAAAAAAAAAAACAAACAAACAAACAAAAAAAACAAACCCTAAATGAAAGATCTCTGCGAGTGAGATCCCAGTAGAAAGAACGGGCCATCAAAGAAGAAGGTACCTTTCTCTGAAGGGGAGAACTTCCACTTTGACTATGACCTCGTCTAAATAAGATCAGAGTTGGTGAACTCAAGAGGCTTCCATAGCCTTGGCAGCTCATGACAAAAGCTGATTAATGATTAATTAAGAGGTGATTAATGATGCCATAAATAAGAGTGTTAATTGTTAAATCAACAATGGGAGTCACTGTATACCTGCTCCCCATGTAAGACCTCTGTCTTTAATGTGCTATACTATGCAAATTAATGGTAAAACTATTATTTAAACAGTACTCTATACTTTATGTGTCTGTGTGGGTGCAAACTGTTGAAATCTTTACTTAGTGTATACTAAGTTGATCTTCTGTATCAAATGATGATTGAAAATGAATCTTGATGATGAATGGGATGGGAGAGGGAGTGGGAGATGGGATGGTTGCGGGTGGGAGGGAGGTTTTAGGGGGAAAAGCCGCTATAATTCAGAAGTTGTACTTTGGAAATTTATATTTATTAAAAAAAAAAGTTAAAAAAAAAGAAAAATAAAAAAAGAAAGCAAGCTGAGACCCAACCCCAGGCACTCTGATAAAGAATGAGGGCTACCCAAGCAATGTCTTAACTTCTGCTTCAAATGCCTGCCCTCACCTATAGTATTTAAAACTGCAGAATAATATTGCAAAGAACAGCAAAATAAAATTTCTAATAACCTCAGTACAATGTACCAATTTTTAAAAGTTATTCCCCTGTTTTTCAAAGCTATTTTTAAATTAGAAACCCTGAACCTGAAACGACCCAGGTGCCTGTTCAGCTCAATAAATGGGTGGTTATACCCAAAACTGTAAGATCAAAATTATTCAGGTAACTTTTCCACAAACAGAAAGTCTGTGGCGACTATTCCAGACTTATTTATTGTCAGCAGCCTTGCATGATCATT